>OX463841.1:15744400-16010863 GCA_949825065.1 Odontocerum albicorne
ATATATATATATATATATATATATATATATATATATATATATATATATATATATATATATATATATATATATATATATATATATATATATATATATATATATATATATATATATATATATATATATATATATATATATATATATATATATATATATATATATATATATATATATATATATATATATATATATATATATATATATATATATATATATATATATATATATATATATATATATATATATATATATATATATATATATATATATATATATATATATATATATATATATATATATATATATATATATATATATATATATATATATATTATTTATACATCGTCCCCTTTTACACCGGTTCAAAAATTGTTATCTAGGTATTTAAAATTCGGTCAGTATCACGGACCCACCGAGATTCAAATTTCGAATTACTTTCGGAGATAATCCAAGTATTCCTCTCTCGCTCTCGTGTATTCAAAATTCAATTCTCGTATTCTTTCTTTGGCGACAACCGTCGTACGGGCTTTGGCCTATTTATATTATGATTAAGGTCCTAACTCCATGTTCTCGATAAATTTGGACAACTATTCAAAAGTTTTGAAAATTCAACAAAAATGAAAAATTCCTTCTTCATGATATTCCACCGACAAGTCTGCTGTACTGGAAATCACCCTAGTTTCAGCTACTTACAAAAATATTCTCATTTGTTATAAAAATGAAGTGGCGTCAAGCGTGGTCCCAAAATAAATTATATGGAGTTAAGTTCATTGACGAGCCAAGAAAAAGAGTGTCAGGACTTATGGTAGATGTACATATATGTTATGTACTGCATACGCTGGGATTAAAGAAGAATCCGACTATAAGAGTCCATGTGTTTTCTATATCTCAAGATCTATCCATAACATTCTCAAAAAATCCAATTTTTGTTCTATGTAAGCCTTCTCTCTCCGTGGTTGCAGTCCTAAGACTGGTTTGCAGCAATTTCAACTTTTCTCCTCCATTCCCCCCTGTCCTGTGCGGCTCTTTTTAAATCTGTATATGTTGAGCAGCGCACGTCCACCAACAGGTCCTCCAGGTACTCTCGATGTGGGCGTCCCCTAGAGTTTGTCCCCTCGGTCATACCCTCCATTATGGCATGCAAGAGGCCCTCTTGTCGTATTATATGACCGATCCATCTTGCACGCCTTTCGGACAAGATCCTGAGCAGGTGCCTTCCTCCTTCGATTCGTTGGAGAACCTCTTCATTTGTGATGCGGTCTCTCCAGGAAATTCCTAATAGTATTCTATAGGACCACATCTCAAAAGCCTCTAGTCTTCGTCTATCTCTTTCGGATAGGCACCATGTCTCGCAGCCGTACATCAAGATACTCCATACATAGGTCTTGATGAGGAGTATTCTCAGTTTTAGGTCTATATTATTTGATTCTAAAAACAAATCTGAGTTCTTTACCTCTATAAAATAAGTCTTCGACAATTACGCAAGTCTGCTTGGTGAAGTTTGGTAATATTTTGTCTTATACGAGGCGTATCCAGAAAGTAAGTGTCCTGAGGCTCTCACGACCGGATGGATTTTATTTTCGACATGTTGGCTACACTTCCGTGTAGCCTGACCCTTCCCCGCCACAACGAAACCGGTTCGAAGTCAGTACGTTGAGAAGTGTTGACGCGACAATACGTTTTGTGAAAAATGTCAATCCGATCTCCAGCCAAGTGCGAAATACGCGGCGTCATCCGTTATCTCGTTTGGAAGGGAAAACCTCCGGTTGAAGTTTATAATGAGGTGAAAACTGCATATGGTGATAAAGCTATGAATCGTACGAGTGTGTAAAAGTGGTGTCGCGAGTTTAAAAACGGTCGTACGTCTGTGCATGATGATCAGAGGAGCGGAAGACCTTCAATTGTGACTGACGAAATTGTGGAAAAAATCGAAAATGCGCTCCGTGACGATCGCAGATTGACTGTGGATGAACTTTCTGCGATGTTTCCGCAAATATCCAGATCTCTACTACACGAAACCATCACAGAAACCCTCGGATATCGGAAACTGTCCGCGAGGTGGGTCCCAAAACAGCTGACAGACCAACACAAGTTGAATCGAGTGGAGGCCGGGAAAGAGTTTTTGAGGCGCTGCAAACTCCATGGAGATGAATTTCTCCGCTCCATCGTTACTGAAGATGAAACTTGGGTTGGGTTGGGGTACACGCCTGAAACCAAAAGGCAGTCTTACATACATAACATATATTGAACTTTAATATACATGTAATTATTAAATAATTTTAAAACAATGACTGTAATTTATTATTACTACTGCTTTTTGTATCTTCATCTTAGTTTAAGATAAAGTTTTGTATATTTTGTAAATAATTTTAAGTACTTGTATAACCCGTCACATGTTCATATATAAAGACACTGTTGTGTCATTAATTAAATAAAAAAAACAAAAAATAAAAAAATAACTTTGGCGTTTCACATCAGACCTTGCAACATATTGTCATTGAGTGTTCGCTCAGGTATTTCATTAGTGGTTTTGCGGAGTTTCATCGGGCAACACTAGATGCTTTTGAATAGTTAATGGTTCTGATTTGGATACATACTATAAGTCTTAAAATGAAAGTCAGGGGATCCTATAATATGGATGGATCAAATAACAGAGTTAACAGTAACATATTTCAGAGCTACATTCAATACGACCCAGGACTAATGAGCAGATGGTGCACCAAGTTCGAGACATATCAGAGGATCACGACGTTAAGCATTAAGCACGCGATGAAGAAGAAGAAAAAACGAGCGAACTACGAGTATATTATTTCGACTTGTAACAGTCTTCATTTAAATGTGCGATATGTACGCTTAAAGCGCTGCTATAGAACATTTAAATTATTAATGAACTAAAACAATGATTTATGGCAGCTATATATCTCGTGAGGTCAGGTTCCTAAGTGCTACACCCGGGGGAGGGGTGTTGTGGTTGATAACCTAAAGGGTTGTGTATTTGGAAACTGCTATTAAACTTACACTGGCTGAATAATTTTATTTAGATCTGTTGAGAAATACGTTTGTGGTAAACAACTCAGTTATTGGTCTATCTATGAATACACAACGTAATTTTCAATATTTCTCGCCACAATCTCAGTAGTCTGATTGATTAGATGTCTGCCGTTCAATACAGGGATTTCGGATTCAATTCCCGTTGAATACCAGATTTTTTAATAATAATAAAAGTGTATTTATTAAACGCCGTTTAGAGAGCATATACTTCTCAAGGGCGCTCTGTAACTCGGAATTCGAACTCAATATATTGACATATTAGAAATTGCAATTTGTTTTATCAAACATTGTTTATTCCATTATTGTAAAGCACACAAGAAATCTTGTTTGTGCTCCTCTGATGCTGAGGTGGAAGCTTTGAAACCGGTATAATTATACTGTTACAAAAACGTGGAATAAACAGTGTTTGATAAAACAAATTACAATGCCTTTGTACCTCCACAACGTTAATGCCTTAACTATAAACAATATACATCTTAGAAATATTACAAACTCAATATACGTAAATTTAGTACGAGTATAATGAAATGAATGTTGTGGTTGCGGTCATTACATTAAAAACATCTTCGTTTCATCATATATTCGGAAAAACATATTTGGTAAGAAAACCACTGAAAACTGACTAAGGAAAGATGAACTGCATATGATAAGAAAAACATATTCAAAAAGGCTTTTTGTCTTGTTCTCACTTGATGCCCCTTTATCATCTTTATTTATTTATTTATTTAACACTTTTATCGCAAATACAATCTGGCGGGCTTATTACCAGGCGGCAATCTCTTCCAATCAACCAGACAAAAGTAAATTAAGCAAGTTACATGGTCGCATAAATCATTCAAATGACTATCCATCCCCACGAGATCCATAAACATATACGTGAGCACATGCCCACAAACCCCACAAAGACGGACAGTCACCCGTGAGTGAGATATCATCAATCAAAAAGAAATGAAGGGATGGTGGAGAGGAAAGGAAAAGAAAAATCAGGAATGAAACACGTTATTTTACTGCCTAGAAATTAAGAGTTTTTCAGTCGCTTCTTAAAGCATGCCAAGGACGGAGCGAGTCTTATATTGGTTTGTAACTGATTCCAGAGTCTCACTGCATGGACAGTAAAGGACGACGTAAAGAAAGAGGAGCGGTGAACTGGAAAGGCCAATAAACAATCTCTGTTTGAGCGTAGCGCTAATCCATGATTGGAAAGACGCTGAAAATTCTCGTCGAGATAAGAGGGGACGGCGGGACAGTTAAGGATATTATACAATAGATACAATAGATACAGTATGTGAATTTGGCGTCTATTGCTAACATTCAACCAGTTCAATGCTTTCTGGTATAAAGTTATATGATCGTACTTACGTAGGTTGAAAATGAATCTTAGGCACACATTTTGAAGACGCTGTAATTTGTCCAGCTGTTCCTCTGTTAGTGGGAAAAGATTATCAAATTGTGATGAGCCACGAGGTTGTATTGTACACAACGATATTTAATTAAATTGTAAAAATGATTTACTCTATTCAGTATTTCCGCATTGATATTGTGGACATGCTGAAAGACGTGATCGGGAGACAGATTGATCGAGCTTTCGTGTTTAGTACATATTATTGAAGTACGAGAAGTATTATTGAAGTACGTATATCACATAACTCCAGTATCGTTGTATTATGTTATGTATTCGCGATACAACGTGGAAAAGTAATATATCATTATAACTTCGTTGAACTCTTAATCAGGTTATAACTGTTTTTAAGTATAGATCGTTCAGACTGAAGTCATTTTGCAATAGTGCGAGTAACAGTGCGTTTACAAAAATTTGTCACCTATTTTTTTTAATGAAGGGAAAAAGCAAAAAAATATATAATAAAAATAATATTTTATATTCAAGCCTTGAAATGAACACACACGTTTTATAAATTAAAAATGCTGTCAGCTTAAATTGTAATAATCATAAAAATAAAATGAAAGTAAATTTATTTGACATATTAATTTTTTAAGCATGGCAGATTCTAGGAAACATTAAACACAAATAGTTAAATTTTTCAAGATTAAAAATAAATATAAGTACAAGTATTATAAAGTAAAAATGTTCGTCAGCTTTAATTAGATTACACATAAAAATACAATGAATGTAAGATTATTTAACATATTAATGTATCCATAATTACTATCCCAAATAATAAAGTTTTAAAATGATAGTGGATGGAGTGATCCTAAATTCTAGGAAACTTTAAGATATAACAAAGTACATTCTAAGCTTTCGAAAATTTTTGAATTATACATTACATTAGACAAAAATCGCACTAATAGATTGCAGCACCTTTTCGACCGATCGCTAATTATTATCAATCATTACCAAAATTTAAAACAATCTCCTTTGTTTGATCTGAAAGCGGTGTTCCCTTTCCTAATTTCGATATGGTAGTGTTTTTCTAATCACCGATTATTTTAACAACAATACAAACGTGCGCTCTGCGCGAACCAATCGTGTGGCATTCTAAAACTAATACCACTACACAAATTGTGTAATACAGAGAGTGTTCCTCACACTATTGCAAAATGACTCTTTAGGCTAAACGAGATTTATACCAGGGCGAAAGACAAGCGTCATATCAACTATGTCCTGGAGTTTGGAACTTTTTGACAATTAAGGTGTTTTACCGTGTGGTTACCTCACTGGTATTCAATACAGAAAGTCACCGTTTAGAAACTAATCGTTTTGCTTCAAAAATAGATTTATTTAATCTTAAATGTATAATTTATTGTAAATATTCCATCTTCCTTCAGTGACAACGTAATTGCTATCATTCCTTTTTTTCTATCCCCCATTTTTTCTGTCCATCGATGTCCTCGCTAAATTTGAATTAGTTTTTTTTTTGCTTGCTTTTATTATTATGGTGTTCCATAACTTTTTATCTTTATCAATAATGTATGTCCCCTACTTTACACTTAAAAGTTTGTGAAACATTTTTATGGTTGCTGGAAGAGATTGTCACTTGGTAATAAATTCGCCATATTAAACACCTGTACATTAAAGTTTTAAATAAATAAACACAAAATAAATTTAAAAAATACAAACCGCTTGTCAATTTATTAGTTCTAACTAAAAACGAATGTGAAAGGACCCTTTAGGTACTTCATTTTTTATCTAAAAGTTCGTTATTTTTTAATTCTGTGATCTATTTCAACAAACAATGTATATTAAAAGAGACAAACATTCAAATACCATTTATTTCTTCTGGTTTCAGGTTCTCGTCAGCATAATCTTCCTAATCTCAAATGCGAAAAACGTTTTGGTGTATACGAAAGCGTTTTAAAGCGAAGTTGTCCATTAGCAACGTCATTTACCTCGAACTCACCTCAGATCACGACATTATTTAAAAAAGGGTCCATAAAGAAATTCAGTCTCCTTTATGGACCCTCTTTCATAAAAAACGAGGAGATCAGAGGAACGAAAATGTTTAAAATGACTAATTTTATCCATTGCCAATGACCCCATGGTTCTATGTTGTAAAATAATGTCTAAGAAGACTAGACAAGTTAATACCAAGTTTGGAAATTCTACACAAGTTAATACCGAGTTTGAAAATTTTGGACAAGTTACATACATATGTTATATACTATCACGCAATTTGTCTAATAGAGTAGGCAAGGAGAACATAATGCTAGACTTTCCTATTTCAACACACATCCCTCGCCCCTTTTACATCCATACACATTCTCATGCAAATCCTATGGTTTCTCTGACTTCCAACGTTTGTTTTTTTCAAATATATCTTTCACTTGATTCGAGTACGTGTGACCCACGTGTTTTGTGCCAGTGATTTCATGGATTACCTTTTCCACTGTTGTGTCATATGTGTGTGTGTGGAGTGTGCGGTATTTATCTATATATACTTTGAGGAA
Source organism: Odontocerum albicorne (assembly GCA_949825065.1). NCBI lineage: Eukaryota > Metazoa > Arthropoda > Insecta > Trichoptera > Odontoceridae > Odontocerum > Odontocerum albicorne. Next base: position 15,751,355 of record OX463841.1, read on the forward strand.
GCATTTGAGTAGTTATTTTCACTTTAGTTGTAAATGGGTCTAACCCCCTCTAACATTGGTAAATTTGATTGCAATGCTTTTTGTTCTATGATTGGAAATCTTGAAACTAAGTCATATGACCCCGCTTCCAACAAATGTCCGACTTGTTTTACGAAAGGAAACGAAAACGGGTTTAAATGGAAAGTTTCGATTATTTATTTAAATTACTTCAGCATTGTAGTTCAATCTTTGAAACTACGTAGATCGAGATTTCAAAAACTTGAGTTTGAGTTTTTGTTCTGCGCTGGCATACAAAATAAAGCAGAATTTTTTTTTCGGGAAAGATAGTTTTGTCACTTTCATTAAATTTATCTTGACTCTATTGATTGACAAAATATGATTTGATATTTCTTATATGATTTGACTTTTAAGTTGAATTGTTGAATATACAATAAGGGTCTTTAAATATTCTCTACAGACCCGCATTAATCAAAGCAAGATATGGTCCATTACTCAAAAGGAGAAAGGAAGTAGACAGAAAATTCCAAATATCCCGACTTGAATGAAGATTATGACTTCATTTTAAGCTTCATTTAATAAATATGAGGATAAGGCTAACATTTTGTTTCGGGAAAAAGAGAATTTTAAGATAAATCTTCAGTGATGTTCTTTTAACTTAATAAAATTTCAGAGTGGAGTTTCTATTTATTTTTCCCTTTCTGAAAACAGAATGGGAATTTTTATCTTTTTGTCTCATTTTTGTATTGTATTTTGGACGGGATATCGTTTAAAAATAATGAAGCTTTTTAAAATAATCGTTTGTTTTTGACAACCACAATGATTATAATACAAGATAAACAACAAAATATTAAATGTACAGTAAATTCGAACATTGAAAAAAACACATTTTCGCGAATGAGTTCTTCTTCACTGTGACTTCAAAGCTGATGCACGTGACCCACAAATTGTTGAGTATATATTCATTTGCCATTTGGGGGAAATAGTGCGGTGGTTTCCTATTATCTTCCATCCCGCAGTAGATGTTATAAGAATTGTATACATGCTGTTTATACTGTGAGCTCTGCTGCCAACACACAGTATTTTGGGGTGTAGGTCCGAGATGAAAAGTGCATTTGTGAATGTTAAATGGGAGCAGGAGTATTGAAGAAATGTTTTGGGATATACTGATGTAGATAAGAAAAGATGAGGAGAGAGGGAAGGGAAAACACAGATATAAAAGGGACCAGTCTTTATGCCCCTCCATTAAGCTTAGCCTGTAGGCCCACGTAGTTTCCGGGGTGTAGCCTCTGTCCGTGTACTTGGAGCCAAAGGTTAAGAGTTCTATATGTCAGTGGATCAAGAGCTTAGTGCTTTCTAGGCAACCCTGGATTGGGCAGTACTGTCCACAAGGTACTATCGCTTAACATCTCACGACACGAATCCGTTTAGAGTAGGTTAAAGGAACATACCATCGTCATCAGTATTCTTGTTAGATTTACTCGGTCCAATAGTGACCAAAGGCACCTCCTATTGCCTTTCACCTCGCCTTATCTGATGCTTTGCTCGCTCGTCCATATTCTTCCTGTAATCACTATAATATTCATAAGGACCTCCTTTTTGTCATACTGAAGCTCCTTTCCCTGGTCAATCAGATGACCTTCCCCCTGTTATTTCAGCTTTGCTACAAAATTAAAGATTTCTTTAAATTTGTCATTTTCCTTTGCCCATTCATTTCGTTTTTGGCCCCTGAAAAAAAACATAATATTTCCTCTCTTTTAGTAATTTGGAGTTTATGAGGTAACTGTTAAATGAGTGCAAATGTCTCACAGCCGAATGTTATTGTGACCATTGTGCAAAGATACTATTGCATATAATACGAGAAGACACATATGATCTTGAGAAAACCAGATCACTAGACAAAAAATCCACATAACCTATAAATGATACACAAACAAAACTCGCGATCTCTCAATATATCCAGTCACCATCAGCTTCTTAAGACGACCGTAATATATTCTAGAAACATGACCAAAGTATGACAGTACTTTTCTCATAGGTGCTGACAGCCTTTCTATGATCTTCCAATCCTGCAGGATGGATTATACTTTTTAACTTTTCTTTAACAGTAAAAATATATTTTATAATACACACAAAACTCCTTTTAGTAGAGCTATAAACGGCGCTTTATAAGTCATCCTGTTAATATTATAGTTTTATTTTACCGCGTTGACTTTTTTGTCTCTCAAACTTTCGATATCTCTGAAAATATGTTGAATTTTATGTACACTTTTTTATGTGGATCAATTATAAGAACATATTTTTTGTTTTTATTTTTTCCAAATTGATTATTATCTTTTTATTTTAGGGCCTTTTATCTCTTGAGCCTTGGCCTGTCTCTTGTTAGTATTTTATGGATAGTAGATAGTATGCATATACGTTACAGCTTTCTGATATATGTTGTTTATAGTTAAGGCATCAACGTTGTGGAGGTTCAAAGACATTGCAATTTATTTTATGTAATAAACAGTGTTTGATAAAAATAAATTGCAATGTCTGATATATTTTTTGAATGATTCATGTTCATTTTATACTTTAAGTGACAAGTTGATTTTATATTAATGTACAAACAAAATTTTCATAATTCGAATTTGAGAATAACTCTTTTGAATGGTCGACAAAAGACCATACATTTTATTAAATAAATTTTAAATATACATTTTATAACCACTAAATTCAGTGTCATATGCAATATCCAAAAGAATAAAAAAAATCTAAAATAAATTGAAAACACAAATGAGGCTTAAACGAATAGCGACGATATACTGAATACTAAAAATCTATTATCTTTGTAAATTACCCATGTTAAAAACCTAGTGAAAGTTAAGGGATGGGGAAGAAATTGGATGTACTCGTGCATACGCTACTTGTTCAGTGCTTGGTATCTAATGACACGTTACTTTTTATCCACACGAGTTAATCGTCTTGTACCCCTTTCACTTATCGGAACGCTCTCAAAGCTAACGCAGAATTGAATGCTGAGCTGAAATGTGAAATCTGAATGTGACGGAAGTGTTTTTTCAAAGTTGTAAGCTATCCTTTATAAATATATTCGAATACGAATCACCCTTTACCGTGTGAAACTCTTCCCTTTATTTATACACAAATAATGCTGTTAAATGTTACAGTATGAGTAGGAAACAAATTAGCATTTTTACACTTTTTTCCTTTAAGACTACAAAGTGTCATTTTGATACATATATAACATGCATGTCCTAGGACTTCAAGTGTTTTTTGACATTCTTGTGCCTTAATAACGCCGATATCTCCTTTACATTTTGAGGCTTTTGCTGTTCTTCATATTATCCTGTTTGTGATTCAATTTAACCGATTCATATATTGATAAATTCTCTCTACAAACCCATTAACATTTTAACTCTCAGGCGTGTTATTTTAATCTTCCGCAAATAATAGTTACCATTGAGTGATTTTTAATAAAGTCTGTTTTAAAGGCCTTTCGGAGCATTGTATCGTATGGTTTGGCTTATGATGTCGATGTTTTTCGAAAACGTTGCAGTTTTCATATTCAAGGACTGTTTGTAATTACCATTACTTTACCATTATAAATATGCCCTGAAGATGATAACGGCAACCTTTTCGAAACATTGTAATCATAAAACAAACCACGCAATACAACACTCCGAGAGACCTTATTCAACTTGTATTTGTTTTTTTCATATACACGTATATCTGCCTGTTAGATCATAATGTGGCATTTTCATTTTCAAACCTGACGGACAACGATTTGTTAATGTGTTTATTTTTAGGGCAATACAGTGTAATTGACTCATACGTTACTTTGCTGTCTTTTAGATTACTTATATAAAATTGTTGTAATTTTTTCCCCTTAAGGATCACATAGTGGAAATTGGAATATTTTGAGTAAGAACATCACAAATATGTATTTTTGAAACTTGTGTGTCTTGAGAACTTAGCGATTTTTTTTAACTATTAGACATGTGTATCATTTTTGGGTGCTTCGGACCACACCTATGCATTTTTGACACCGTTGAACAACAAATATGGACGATAAATTATATTTTTGATTAATATTGTGTCTTTAGGATCGAAATGTGATATAATATCTTAGAGATATTCATGTCCGGGTTGTTAAACATCTGTCAAGTCTAAAATATTTTATTGTAAACGAAGGCTACTTGTTTGATCTTTGATGTTAATTTTACAAAAAATATTCTAATTTGTTTTTTATTTGATTGTAAACGAAGGCTACTTGTTTGATCTTTGATGTTAATTTTACAAAAATATTCCAATTTGTTTTTTAACATCCCTCTGATAGGCTGGAAAACGTCGCATTATTGAACTCGCAAAAGGATAAATTTATTTTGAGGCTGCTCTTCAATATATTAGGAATGATTTTGCAGATATGTTGAAGTCTGTAGCCGTGAGAAAATATTGTCTTCGACCCTGTTAACGACGTTCATGACCTTATTGGTTAGACCTGTCTTACAAATTTGGGGGTAACGTATTCGATTCCCGCTGGTACCCGACTTTTTTTAAAAGGGTTCCAGTTAGGCTTGATCATTTGATCTTTCAAATTGTTTTCTCGTTGGTTGAAAATGATTTCCATATGATTATAAATTCACCTGGTTGTTTTTTATAAAACGAAAGTGTAATATAATACAATGGAGCCTCCGAGTTAAAAATCTCTGTAGAAGACTTATCGCACACGAAGAGACGACACTATCATTGTATAACGATTTATTATGGTTGTTATTGGGGTTGACCACAATCTTCAGATAAAAGCGTCTTAACAACTAGGTCAAGGAGGTCGCCAAAGATAATATTGAATTTTATCATAAAATTTAAATTTGTATATTACTTCTCTTTTAAATCTATGCGTTGTGTGTAACTGTCTTCACTCAAAAGCACTTAATGGTAACTATTATTTGATGAAGATTAAAATAACACGTCTACGAGTAAGAGTTGAAATGTTAATGGGCCTGTAGAGAGAATTTATCAACAAAAGAGTCTGTTAAATTGAATCACAAACAGGATTCTCACCGATTGATCTCAGAATTAAGTTTATGTTAAAGACTATTGCTGATGATCCTTGGTAATCATCTGATCTGACGACATGAAAAACGCCAAGTACGTGCTAGATCTAGTGTATTTAACATAATTCAAGTGGATTAAACAATGTTTCAATTCTGAATTTTATTTGAATATACCCATTAAATGTTTAAGTCACAATTTGGTAATGTTGGAGAAAACCACAATTTGGTAATGTTGGAGAAACATTACCAAATTGTGACTCCTTTAAGTATCTTGGGTCACTCATCCATAGCGATGGAGGATGTGCAGCAGATGTAACACATAAAATAAGTGTGGGATGGATGAAGTTTAGATCAATGACGGGAGTTCTATGTGATCCGAAAATGGCAGTAAAGTTAAAAGGAAAAGTATACCATACGATTGTCAGACCCGCACTCCTCTATAGCTCCGAATGCTGGACGATGTATACCTCTTACTCTAGGCAACTAGAAACTGCTGAAATGCGCATGCTAAGATGGTCAGCAGGTGTGTCCTTAAGATACAAAATAAGAAGCTCACGCATTCGTGGAAGCCTGGGTGTTACAGACATCAACAGCAAGATGGAGGAGAGGCGATTGAGATGGTATGGGCACGTTGGACGCAGAGCACCCGATCACATTGTGAACCAGGCAATCTCCATGGATCTTCCTCGAATAAAAACCAGAGGAAGACCAAAGAATTCATGGGTGTTGCAAAAAGATAACCTGATGCAGAGGCACGGCCTGGGGGACGTAGTCCGGGACAGAAGAGCATACAACCTGAGGACGAGGAGAGCTGACGCCAACAGTCTTCGCAGACAATGAGTTGGGATGGAGCTAGGGAGAGAGAGAGAGAGAGAGAGAGAGAGAGAGAGAGAGAGAGAGAGAGAGATACATTAAATGTTTAATTGGGCTGACATATTTATATACTGATATTACTGTACGCATTTTTTTAACACTCTTGCAGATATGGTGGAAATGTTGCTTTAAAATAATGTCCTACCAACCAGCTTTAATTTAATAATTATTATATCTATCCATAGTTATATCTTTGACGTAGTGCATGAAAACAATATTTAAGAAAAACTAATACATATAGGAACACACCATCATGCTATTTCCCTGTCAGGGTAGGTAGAAGACAGAGCCATACATTTTTTCCTCGACACACACCCTTCGAGTCTTCTACATCCTTACACCTTCTCATACAACTCCTACGATTTTTTATGTTTTCTTCTTTCAAAATATTATTTACTTGATCTAAATAATTATTTTCTTGGCCTTCCTGTACCACGCCTTCCACTCAGATTTCTACTTTATATTTGTTTTGTAAGTCTTGCTTCGTTTATTTGTTCTACATAGCTAAACCATCTCAGAGTACTCGTGTTTATCTTACTCAACACCAGCGGCGGTCAGTCCCGAGGTGCGCTGGTGCGTCTAACCGGAGATACAATTCGCAGTATAGAGAAATAGTCTCACAGTTTACTGTACGAGTATGTTATGTTTCTGTCTGTCCTATATGAATCTGCGTTTCCGGCCAGTGCATATTCGAGATCGCTCCAGTATGAATTGACAAACTTGTCCGGTCAATTTGAAAGGAATATTTTTTTAAATTTTATTAAAATTTTTTTGAATTTTCACTTGAATGAAAATACTCGTATTATTTGTCAGTATTCTTATATAATTTAATTATTGCGAATTATTTCTCCGACTAAGCGCACCAACGCACCTCGAGACCAGCCGCCGTTGCTCAACACATCAGCTTTAAGTACACATATTAAAACTAATGAAAATAATATAATAAGTTAATCCTCAATCAAAATAAGGATTGAGATGGGAATTGTTTGAGAGTTAAGGAAAACGAATATTTTAGGATTAATAATGCTTTTTTAGTTTATATTTAAATCTCAATTGGGACGAGGCACATCTTATTGAACTAGCAAGATCGTTCTTAAATCAAGACGAGTGAATAGCTAAATATAATTTGTGATAATATGTTAGTATTATATGTACGTAAATGATTCTGCCATTTATCATTCGTTGGAAAATTCAATATTCTATATTTTCCTGATAATTAAAAAGGTTAGAGTGAAATCTGATAATTAAAAAGGTTAGAGTAAAAAGGTTAGAGTGAAATCTTCCTTTTATTGCTGATAATTAAAAAGGTTAGAGTAAAAAGGTTAGAGTGAAATCTTCCTTTTATTGATCTAATGTTAGTTTATTATTTTGATCTAACTTTACAACTGAAGTCCTGTCCTAATCGATCCAATCGGGTGGGGTTTTATTATAGAATTTTTGCCGTCGCTAGTCCTGTGACATAGAATGTTCTATGTCATAGTATTAGAGATATGGGTGGCGTGTGCTACTTTAAGGGGCACTTGAAGACAACCCTTTTTGGAAGATCTTATCAAAACTTTTGATGGTTTATGAACAATACATATACGGCGCCCCCGTTTCTTGCCGAAAAGTTTCTTTCCGATCATGGAATTGCGCTACGCTCAAACAGAGATTGTTTATTGGCCATCCCAGTTCATCGTTATTCTCTTTTCACGTCATTCTTTACTGTTCATGCGGTGAATCTCTGGAACCAGTTACAAACCAATGTTATACTTGTTCCATCCTTGGCATGTTTTAATAAGTGACTAAAAAAACTCTTAATTTGTATTCGGCAATATAACGTGTTTCATTCCTGATTTTTTCCTCTCCTCCATCCCTTCCTTTTCCTTTTATTAATGATATCTCACTTTATGTGAAATATTATGAGTGGGTGATTGTTCGTCTTTGTGGGGTTTATGAGCGTTTGCTCACGTATATGTTCATGATTTTCGTGGGAATGGGTAGTCATTTGAATGTTTTTTTTGTGATCATACTTGCTTTATTTACTTTTGCCTGGTTGATTGGAAGAGATTGCCGCCTGGCAATACACCCACCAGATGAGTTTTGCAATGTAGTATTAGTAAATAAATAAATAAATCACTACACCTAAAGCCGAATTAGTTACAATCAGATATCGGAAGATACGCAAAGGTTTATTTGTAGTTCGTCTTCAAGTAATAGGTTTTCTACGATTTTCTGAACATATAAATATGTGGAGAAGTACCGAATATAATGACTGTAGTCAATATATTCCATTCCTTATACTTAATCTATTAAACTATTTGCTTTGTAATATTTTTAATCTATCTGTAGAAGTCGCCCACTCGGCGTTCATACATACGGTCAATGACCGATGAAATGACCTTCGGATTCCTCGATAAATCTAAGTAAACAAGTCCGAAGGTCACCCGCCGGCCAGTCACCCGTAGCCGAGCGGACCGCACTCCATACTAGAGAGAGAACGCACCACGCTGTCTCGCCGGTTCCGTAAATAGATTGTAACCTACATACAACAATTAATCGTTTTTGCATTTACAGAAACGAGACGCAGGCATATCGCGAGCGCATTCTTGCGCACTTTCTAAAAAGATATAAATACCTACGTTACTAATAAAATTCCACTCTCTTTCCGCATTGAGATCTAACGTGTTTTATTATTTATCAACAAATCACGAGGTCTGTTTGATCAGTTGATCAGGAATATGAAAAAAAAAACTAGACAACATTTAATATTTACATATATCTCACGCCATTTCCCTTTCGAGTTATGCAGAAAGAATATACCTTCAAACTTTCCTATCCAAGCACACAACTTTCGCCTCGTTCACATTATTTCTTCTCGTCATACTAAATCTTCTATTATTCATACTTCTCACTTAACCGTCTCTCAAAATCTGGTCCGTTTGACTACGTTTTTTTTTTGTCTACCTCTTCTAAGCACTTCTGACTTGTATACTTTCAAGTTCATTCTTACGTTATTCATTCTTTCCACATGTCCAATCTGTCTTAAAGCTTTTTATCTTACTTAAAACATCCATGCATTCATTTCTGATGTTTTCATTCTATTTTCTTTCATACAGAGTCAATCCACATTTTTCTTTTGCACGTACTCATATCACTACAGTATTAATCTTACTTTTATCCCCATTTTACAAAATTTAATAGATGTCTTAAAAGCAAATTATGTTTATGGCACCATGAATATTAATACTTCTAAATAAGCGTCGTTATATTTAAATACACTTCGTATTATTTATCAGAAAAAGGCTTAACTTTTAAAATCCCGTTTTTCAAGGCAGCTCTTACGTCTTTCATTTATTTTCTTGTCTTGCGAACTAAGTTTTAAGTTTAAGAAGTTTGTGAAAAAAAAATTTAACATGTTTCTCTGAACCCTTGGAAATGTTATAAATAAGGACGAAGTTTTCCACAGTTCAAATCATTATACTGGTGATGGTAATTTACGACCTTCCTGGCCTAGTTGATAGTAAGTTTTACAGCTCGAAGAGTTTCACGTTTTGATTGATCTGAAAGAAATAGTTTTACGATAAAAAAATCACTAAGAAAAATTAAAGATCATAAGTATTCCTCTTTCGGATGTCTTCTCTCTCTCACAACTTGATGGTCAGGTTGTTCATTCATGGTACAGCCTCAGCAGTAACACGATGGATCTTCTCCAGTTCTCACAGGATATACTTCCACGATGTGACGACAGTCTGAATCATTCCATGCAACTGGAAAATCAATGAAATACCACCTGTGCAAGGCATGCGCGTTGCAACCATGGCTTCACCTAAGATGATTCAGGGGAACACCACGATATGTTGTGTTGCTAGGTCAAATACTTGTTGAAGCATGTTTAGATCAATCACAAGGAAAATATATGTGTGACCAAGAACCGATTCTACTGCTTGTCAGCTTTTATATCTGGTGAACTCAGTTTTCTCTCAATTCTGTTTAACTCTTCTACTACCCCCACTGTAATTTTGAGGATAAAATAAGTTCAAATTCAGTGTAATTTACTCTAGAAGATCGAAACCTTCTTTATTTTTTATGAGCGCTACATTACTTAGTAAACGAAAAAGGAACTATTTCTTGAATCTTCGAAAATACTTTAGTTTCACTTTGTGGTGCCATGTTTTATGTAAAAAAAGAATAAAATAAATAAAACACTTATTTTATATTTTTGTGTTCACCACTGGTTTATTTTAAGTTTACTACCGGTCTCGAAGACTTCCGTCTTCATCGTCAGGTGAAGATAAACTATTTATCTTCACCTGACTAAACTGTTAATCTTTACCTGACGATGAAGGCGGAGGTCTTCGAAACCGGTAGTAAACTTAAAATAAACCAGTGGTGAACACAAAAATATAAAATAAGTGTTTTATTTATTTATTTTATTTCTTTTTTACAAAATAAGGAACTTTCCAAAGAGACTCCTTCTATAAGGACACACCTGAGTGGTAAAAAATTTAGTCGTGACGACGAACGTCACGGGATAATCAAAAGGACTCGTAGCTCAGTAAATACATTTATAAAACGGCTGAAAGCTTGGAGTTCAAGCAGCGCGGCAAATTACCATTACTTTCTCAGAAAACTTCGAATGCGACTTAATTATCCTTTGACGCCACTAGATCGAAGTAGTCAATCAGTTCGAAAATGTACCAATGTAAAGTTGAATGGAAATCTTTTCGAAAATTATTGACTCGATTCCTTCTCGCATTCCTCTTAGTCCCTCTAATCATTGTCCTTTAATCCAGAAAGGTCATCGGAATTTAAGGTGAGTCGGAAGAGGGGAGAAAACATTCACGTACATTGATAGCGTGGTATTTGAGAATACTTTATCTCTCATAAAAGCATCGTCGGGTGGGGGTTTAGGAGATAGCAGGTTTCCAAGAACCGGAAGCCATGCCAAAAGACATGATTTCAGGGTACACCTGAATATTCGCATTGCCTTATTGGACTGAATTAAAAAAGTTAACAAATGTTCTTTAAATTATAATAAATACTTGCAATAAAAGCATGGTTGGAAGAGAGCAGCATAAGTTTTACTAATAATTGACATTAATTATAACTATCTCTAACGAACATTTAATTTATTGCTTCTGTGCAAAATATGAATATTGAATTATTTATATTTTTACATTCTTCGCTTACGGCTTTGCTTTCCAACAGAGCGAACAAACTCAAACACAAAACCCTCACAGTGATGAGACTGTCGGTGGTGGGGGCAGGCCTGGCAGGCTGGAAGCTCTTAGTCGGCGTCTTGCATGTTTAGCGGCCTGTGTTCGATGGTCGTCTCCCTGGGATTGAGGTGCAGGCGAAATTGCGGTGAACCGGGCATATGATACGCATGGGCGATCACAGACTCCCAAAACGCGTCTTGTACGGGGAAGTGGTGGACAAGCGAAGAGCTGGTGGGCAGAGGAAACGCTATAAGGACAGTCGGCGAGAGTCGCTTATGTCTGTGGAGTCCATATGTCTTTGGCATTTGCGGTAGGGAGTGCGCGTCCAGGATCGGGCTGTTCTCTTACAGAAGATCACACGATCGACGTGGGAGAACGGTTCAGGACTGACATTGGAGTGGCGAGGGGATCCTCGACTGCAAGGCCCGGCGCAATGATGATGACATTTTTACATAAAATCATCAACTCTCACTTAATTGTAATGAATTATTTAAGATTTTGTTCTTTTGGAGTTCCTTCAATACACACTCGTCTAGGGGTGTTTTCCTTGTAAATTATGTAGCTCTTATTAATTATCAATAAAATTCTCCTGTATATAGTATAGAATGCATATTTTGGGAAAAAAATTCGTTGAAATTGTTGATATTTTTACTACAGTTTGTCGAGTTATAAAAAAAGCTAATTGCAGAATATGGAATGTATACTGTATTTTTATTTCTGAATGAATATCAAGAGTAACGCTCGGTGTGGTGAGATGTGGTGGGGCTGACTCGAAACATCCCCGTAACATTTAATGGATTGTGTATATTGTTAAATTTGTATACTTTTGAAATTATTTTGATTCGTGTGCTTATTTATATAAACAGTTTATTTGAATCGTTTTATTGCATTAACATGTATTTTTATTTGGTTTTATTAAAGTCATTATATATAACTTTTTAGTATTAATAAAACACTCAAACTAGTATTTTTTTATTATTGTTGTAAGGTATATTGTACCAATGGTTAAAATAAATATTATTTTTTATAGCAAAGAAATGTTGAGCCGTCATTGGGATACGGATTTCGAGATTGAACGCAAATTTCTTTGGCCCAATTCAAAATATATAAAAAGCACTCTGGGAAAGGGACACAATCACTCTCTCTCTCACTCCAAAAATCCCTAGTCCTTCTACCCTTGACGCCCCCGAGGTGACGTTAAAAATCCCTAGTCCTTCTACCCTTGACGCCCCCGAGGTGACGTTAAAAAGCAATTTTCCCGACAAACACCAAATTGAACACTAACATAATTCTTTCTTGACCCTTTTCAGGAAATATTCAATAAGAAAGATTTGTGTATTTGCATCATTAAATTTGTTGTTAGGGGGGTTTATTCTGATTTTGTTTACTTTATCATTCACACAAAAAACACTGGCAAATATTTTTCATAAAAAAATAGAATAATATTGATAAAAAAATGAGTTTGAATCTACGATTTTCGTCTTACCGGGAAACTATTCGAACCAATAGCAAAAAACTTGCAAAAAATACGCAAAATTTGACAATTTTGACGATGGTAGACATTTATTTGGCAATGCATTTTCTCGGAAATTGAAAACGCATGTCTTGACATATCAATATTATTACTTTGATTCCTGAATATGAACTTCTTAGAGTGAAAGGTTTTGTTTTAATTATTTAACATTTTAAATTCTGGTTTCCAACCTTCTTCATACCAGGAAACTGTTTGAACTGATGTACCAATTGTATATTTTATTTATTGTTATCACCTTTACGAGGTGAAGCATATAGCGAAGCAATCTCACTTTAATTGAAAAAGTTTTTCTACAAATCCCTAAGTTATTACTTAGATTCGCTTTTCAATACAGATTTCTTAGCTAGATTTCTCCGTTGTCTTTATATGAGATAATTTGAGTATTATCCTTGGCTTTATTTAATTGTCTTCTTACTGAGAATGCTTAACTATAGGTTATTAGGGAGTGGATTTTCTCTTCGATAAGTTGTCCACTTTTTTGATTGCTTAACGTGTTCCTCGCGGGAAGCACAAACGCCTGTGATCTGACGACAATCCAAGTTTCAAATCACAAATACTTAAAAAGAATGACACAAAACCGGAATGAAAATGGAACTAAAATTTAAAATAATCTTTATTCTAGCGACATCTCTGAAAACCTTGTCAAATAATATATTAGTTTATGAGATATTGTTGAATAAACAGAACGCCGATTTTTTTTGGTTTCTCAATATTTCCAGCTATTGCGTCACATGTAACGACCTGTCGCGCGGATCGAGTCCTGCGATGAGTCTCTCTAACGTAAATAAACATTACTAAGTCTCTCTTACGTAAATAAACATTACTAGTGCTCTTCACACGCACACACATATATGCATTTGATTGGGTGAGTGTAATGAATCATTGCTTTGATCGTAGCATTCCTTTGTTTATTTTACGTAATGTTTAGTTTATCTCCTTTATTTAATGAATCTCCTTAAGAGTAATGACTATGATTTATTTTCAGAAAATTACTTGAATGTCATGTTTACTTGGTGGTGTAATCAAATATCAGTGGTTCTAAAGAAAATACGCGTTTAAACTTAGAAATTTAAAAATGCCGAAATTGTGCCGCGCACAGGATTCGTGGAATTTGATTTTTAACGCGGGGAACAGGTTAAATCGTTTACAAGTTCCGGACAATTATCTGAAATAACACACCCGTAGATTTTTCTATCAACCTAATATATATGTCTAATCAACCTGCCTTTGAACATGCCAGTAAATAGAATAATCACGTTTTTTAACCGTGTTTTTTCTCATATATTATTTTTTCATGTGACGCTTCAGGAAAAAAAACAAATTTAGTATAATCCTGTAAATAATTTCCTTTTATATCTAATTTATAATATGTCATATTTTTTTAAAGTTACTCGTGTATTGATAATTTTTATCAAATGTTTTAAAATTTTATATTATTTTATAGATGGATTTTGGTACTGGTTTATATAAAGGGTGTTTCAAATTGAGCGTTTTTTTATTCTTGGATAAAACACAGATGGCGTCGCGAGCTTGCCTGGATCTTGTGACATTTGAGAAGTGTAATGTATAACATTTATAAAAATGGAGTCGTATACAATACAACGCGTTCTAATTGTTGAATTATTTTATGTATTGTTATCTCCGGAAACTGTGATGTTAATTGGCCACAAAGATCATGTGATCTGATTCCGTTGCACTATTTTCTCTGGGGCTACGTGGAAAAGCCAGGTCTATAAGAATGACCCCCGATTAATTCCTGAGCTGAAGAACGAAATTATTCGCGGTATTGGTGAGTTAGAACCGCAATTATGCCAAAATGTTTGAAAAATGGTGGACTTCTGAGGAGCTGCAAGAGGAGGACATTTGGCGGATATTGTTTTTTGTGTTTAAATGTCATATTGTACATTATACTTCAATGACCAATTAAAAGTTTTTTGAAATCAGAGTAAATTGTGTGTTTTATTCAAGAATTTAAAAAAATTGAATTTAAAAAATCGCTCAATTTTAAAGATCCTTTATTTGGTTCATTGTACGAATTGAGAAAACCTGTAAGTTAAAATTTACTTAATTTTTTTTAAAGGTATTTAAAATAAAATTGATAAATGGAGTTTTACTTTGAGATAAGTAAGTTAACACCTTAAATACATGATATGCACTCTTTACTTTGTCGAAGACTGTAATGTGTTCCAGAATAGGTAATACTTGAACCAATTAATTAACTGTTTGTTGATATGCAGATTATTTTTTTCTAATATTGTTAAAGCTTTTTGTATTAATATATATTTTATGTAGCATTCTATATTTAACACACAAAAGAATTTTGTCGTATTGCGTTTTGAATACTCAAACAGGAAAGTAGAACATATCTGATTTTCTTTCAGCGTGCCCTCAATATTTCCGCTGAAGCCTCTCGTTTACCTTAAATACGATGACGAAGCTATCAAAAAAGTTTTGGCACTTTTCTATTCCAGTTTTGCGTACTTCTATATTCATATTTTTCAAAAAAATTCAGCGAGAAAATGATTTTTGCCATTCAAACAAAATTACCCTCAAAGTTTGACTTTGAAGTTTGGAAAATTTCAAATTATGAGCAAAGTTCGACGGAGAACGTAATTGCCCCTTGACAACCAATCTACAAAAATCGCTATTTTAAACCCCTCATATGTTTTCTGAATAAGCTGTTTCAAAACTTAAACGACGCAGCTTAGAAACTTCTCGAGTAATTTTGAAAGTTTCAATATTTTGTACGCAAATTATTCATAATTAATTTCTAGAATACATATTCGCTTAACTATTTAGAAAGACTTTGTCTTATTGATTTTTTTTCTATCGTTGATTCCCATAATTAGATTTTTTATTATATTTTTTAGTTTAAGATAGATCAACCAACAGGTACTCATAATAAAAATTAGATATAGATACTTTGAATTGTATAATCGATCTTAGATCTAAAAAACATTCATGGCTAACAGATAGTATGACATATGCAATATTTTTTAAGACTTAGGTGTGTTTTTTTTTCGTCACTATATTAGCTTTTTCTTCTTTTATGTGTATAGTTACCCTTAAAAATATCCAAATTGGTGATCCAGACATGTTTAATAGCGTAGCCGGAAGACAATATTATATTTGACCCCATTAACCAAGCCTTCAGGTGTAGAATCATTGGAGTAGGCACGGAGCTTGTGGTTCGTCATCAAGCGTATTTGGAATACTACCTCGCAGCATTTGTGCACGTCTAGCGCATGCAATTACTGTTGTGACGATTTCTTATATCAGACAAGAATATTTTTTTTAGTATCATCGGGAATCGAACACGAAATTTCCTGGATGGAAGTCAAGCTATAACATTTATAATACGAAAAATACAAGGATTCATGATTTTTTTCCGTAAAACACTTTACTATTTTTTAATGAAAAAATCACCTGTGTTTGCTAAATTTACAAATTAATAATATCACTCTTTGTGTAGAAAGAACAAGATTCAATATTTATTCAAGAATGAACTCCAAAAGCATAATAAAATTCAACTAGAGTTGTCAATGAAACGAAACATAGTTCTTGTTTAGGATTTTAGTATGCAATAAATTGGCAATTAATGTAGAAGATGGGGTTATTTAACAACTTCATCCCTCATAAAATAAAACATCGAAATAATAAAGACAATAAGTATATGGTAAGTATGCAAGTGAATAATTCAGATGGCGTCTTATTCTGACACAAAACAATGACAAAGGACGTGAAGTCGGTAAAGCCTTTTGAAGAATTGCAAGTTTCACCTTGAAACTATTCTGATTCAAAGTGATGGATACCAAAATGAATTTATTGCATGCATGCATAATAAATTCGACGTGTTTTGAAGAATTCTTTCGACGAAACCTGTGTGAAATTTTTCAACATACATTTTGTGTGAAACCAAATCTATCCAAGTATCAACAACCATGAATTTTGTTTATTTTAATGAAGTTTCACGATAAATTCATGGACATTCCTAGACATACCATATATTTATTTATTTAACACTTTTATTGCAAATACAATCTGGCGGGCTTATTGCCAGTCCAACCAACTATTTAGTTGATCTCGGAAACATGAACAAATAACAAGCATAAGATATGTATATGACAATCCTAGGTGTATTTTATTTTAATCTTTTGTACCAAACATTTATGTACAATATATTACACAATATCATATTGAATTTAAATAATATCATATTTTTACATACAAACATGTCATCACGTCGTAATGTCCCGCAGGATAGGCAAAGAGAGAATAGATTTCAAAACTTTTCTATACAAACACACAGCTTTCACCTTCTCCACATTCAAACAAACATCGCGTCATGTACACTTTTCTATACAAACACACAGCTTTCACCTTCTCCACATTCAAACAAACATCGCGTCATGTACACTTTTCTATACAAACACACAGCTTTCACCTTCTCCACATTCAAACAAACATCGCGTCATGTACACTTTTCTATACAAACACACAGCTTTCACCTTCTCCACATTCAAACAAACATCGCGTCATGTACACTTTTCTATACAAACACACAGCTTTCACCTTCTCCACATTCAAACAAACATCGCGTCATGTACACTTTTCTATACAAACACACAGCTTTCACCTTCTCCACATTCAAACAAACATCGCGTCATGTACACTTTTCTATACAAACACACAGCTTTCACCTTCTCCACATTCAAACAAACATCGCGTCATGTACACTTTTCCTTTAGTCATACATCTTAATTTATCTTCGTTCAAAGTGTAATCCTTTTGATCCAGTCACGTTTTCCTCGGTCTACCTAAAAATCTTGCACTTCTGACTTGTATAATAACTAAGATATTTTTTCGTCATTCATTCTCTCCATACGTTCAAACTATATTAAAGCGCTTTTCTTCAGTTTGATTAAAACGTCCGTATTTTTTTTTAAAGAATATATACTATATGACTGAAGTCATAGGTATCTTTATACTCTGGACCACTAAGCGGAAAGAGGAGTCGCACAGCGCGGGGTTCGAACCGACAACCTTCCGCACGGAAGTCTAGTGCGTTACCGTGCGGGCATGCACCTCACTGATTATCTATGAATTGATTGTCTATGAATTGAATATCTATGAATTGATTATCTATGAATTATTTTCTGTCTCCATTCCGCCCACTTTCATACATTGATACTCCACAAATGTTTTTAGTGCACGCAACTCCACAGCATTAATCTTAATTTTACCCTTCTTCTGCCAAGTCCAAGTTTCACTTCCATATATCACCAACACTCTATTATGTGATAATATTTTACCCTTCTTCTGCCAAGTCCAAGTTTCACTTCCATATATCACCAACACTCTATTATGTGATAATATTTTACCCTTCTTCTGCCAAGTCCAAGTTTCACTTCCATATATCACCAACACTCTATTATGTGATAATATTTTACCCTTCTTCTGCCAAGTCCAAGTTTCACTTCCATATATCACCAACACTCTATTATGTGATAATATTTTACCCTTCTTCTGCCAAGTCCAAGTTTCACTTTCATATATCACCAACACTCTATTATGTGATAATATTTTACCCTTCTTCTGCCAAGTCCAAGTTTCACTTTCATATATCACCAACACTCTATTATGTGATAATATTTTACCCTTCTTCTGCCAAGTCCAAGTTTCACTTTCATATATCACCAACACTCTATTATGTGATAATATTTTACCCTTCTTCTGCCAAGTCCAAGTTTCACTTTCATATATCACCAACACTCTATTATGTGATAATATTTTACCCTTCTTCTGCCAAGTCCAAGTTTCACTTTCATATATCACCAACACTCTATTATGTGATAATATTTTACCCTTCTTCTGCCAAGTCCAAGTTTCACTTTCATATATCACCAACACTCTATTATGTGATAATATTTTACCCTTCTTCTGCCAAGTCCAAGTTTCACTTTCATATATCACCAACACTCTATTATGTGATAATATTTTACCCTTCTTCTGCCAAGTCCAAGTTTCACTTTCATATATCACCAACACTCTATTATGTGATAATATTTTACCCTTCTTCTGCCAAGTCCAAGTTTCACTTTCATATATCACCAACACTCTATTATGTGATAATATTTTACCCTTCTGCCAAGTCCAAGTTTCACTTTCATATATCACCAACACTCTATTATGTGATAATATTTTACCCTTCTTCTGCCAAGTCCAAGTTTCACTTTCATATATCACCAACACTCTATTATGTGATAATATTTTACCCTTCTTCTGCCAAGTCCAAGTTTCACTTTCATATATCACCAACACTCTATTATGTGATAATATTTTACCCTTCTTCTGCCAAGTCCAAGTTTCACTTTCATATATCACCAACACTCTATTATGTGATAATATTTTACCCTTCTTCTGCCAAGTCCAAGTTTCACTTTCATATATCACCAACACTCTATTATGTGATAATATTTTTGCTACTTTTGATACACTGTTCCCTTTTTATAACCCTTATACAGTGTAGTTAATCTTGTTCTCTTTTTATATACATAATACTCGTAAATATGTTTGCCTTATTGCTATACAGCATTTTTAACCAACCAACTTATCTTGGATACGTGTTTTAATCCAAGACAGATATTTTACAAAAAGAAATGTAAAATTCAAGTAAAAAAAAGATTTAACAATTGTCTTAGAACTAAAGAAAAGAAATTCGTTCGAGGATAAGGAAAGGAAACGAGGAAATATATTTTTTCATCGACGGTGTTATGTACATTAAAAAAGTATTTAAAAAAGGAGCGAGTTCTTCAATTATAATATGTACAAAATAATCTTAAAATAAGAAAGTAGCGAGTGCTTCAATTATAATACAAAATAATCTTAAAATAAAAAAGTAGCGAGTGCTTCAATTATAATACAAAATAATCTTAAAATAAAAAAGCAGGGAGTGCTTCAATTATAATACAAAATAATCTTAAAATAAAAAAGTAGCTAGTGCCTCAATTATAATATAAAATAATCTTAAAATAAAAAAGTAGTGAGTGCTTCAATTATAATACAAAATAATCTTAAAATAAATAAGAATTGAGTGCTTCAATCATAATACAAAATAATCTTAAAATAAAAAAAATAAAAAAACAATTCAACGAAACCAAATAAAAAGACATACCAACACAATAAAAATATTAAAATATTACATAAATAAGCAAGCACAAAAGTAAAAAATGTCGTCTTTGCAGGGCCTCGGCTGCCAGGATAATCTTTCTATTACAACGTTAATTCAGTTCGAAAGCGAAACTGTGTCGCGGAGTTTTTTTTTAAGTGAGTGATCCGTTGCACACCAGCAAACTCACAGGTCACACCGCTGTACTGGATTCAATGGCATAACGAATTACGATGATCGGAGCACACTGGAATGTTATTTTTCTCTTTTTGAAAGAATAGTTATGAACGAAGTTATAGGTTTTCTTATAGCCCTGAATACTAGGCGAAAAAAATACGTGTTTTATTTGAGAGAAGAAGAGTAGCATAGTGTGGGGTTCGAACCGGCACCTTCCGCACAGAAGTTCAGTGCGTTACCGCGCGGCCATGCACCGCATTGATCTAATGTATAAAAAATTAAAATTATGCTAATTTGATTATACGAAACAGGATCATCTCGAGTCAGCCACCCGCACCTCGCCACACCAAGTGTTAATTTTGATATTGATGTGTAAATATCATAAGTACAGTAAACATTTAACACTTGATTCTGCAATCAGCCTTCTTTTATAACTCAATAGGCTATATTAAAATATATGGAAATTTCAGCTAATTACAGTCGAAGTATCGTAAAAACCTTATAAGAACCATCACAAGTTGTTTACTTAGCTATGAAAGTATTTTCTTTTGCATTTTAAAAGATATTCAAAACAATAATTTCCTCCTTAATATCTTACGGGCATCAAACTAATGGAGGATTTATTACAAATTACTGAAACTCAAATGAAGGCTTTGGAGAAATAAGGCTTATTGAGGTAATGCTATGGAGAGATGAGACTTACTACAAAGTGCAATATAATTAAATAAACAATAATTGAACTATACAAAGACTGCGATGACATCTTCAGTACGAGGTTGAGTCAACATTAATGAAAAAAATAACAGCAAGACAAGATAAACTTTTCCCTGATATAAAAAAATCTTCGATAGTTGGTAACAAATTATGGACGTATATTTAAATGATGACCCTTTCTACTAAAGTGCATTCAAGAAACCCGTCCTTTCAGTCCACGTGGGATTCCATTCACAATGCACTCATGCGGCATTCCTGCAGCCCACACGACATGTTTACTTGTTATTTTCCATACCGGTTCTTGGTGGACACATCGATTATGCAACAACACTCCAATCCACAACAACACAACACTCGATATCAGACTTAGAGAGCTTTCATCAGTAGTTTTTTTTTAAAGTGCCATTTAATAATATTTTTTCTATCTTACATACGTTTCCTTATCGGGGTAGGCAGAAAGAACAGAGCATTAGACTTTCATATCGCGACACACATAATTAATTATCGATCTTAGAAGGAGGAGGAACTAAAAAATGATAATAAAAATATTTTACTATATTTGGCTGATGCTAATGATATTTCCAATTCTATTTAATTTATTTTTAATTAATAGTTTCTTTTAATACATACATACCATTACGCCGTTTCCCTGTCAGGGGAGGGGGGGGGGCAGAGAGGACATAGCATTATGTGTGGTACATTATGGGATGAACTTTTTGATCTGTTTGGAGTGATGAAGTGTGAGGTACTTTATTCACATGAATGTAATTGAGTGTCACTGTTTATTGAGTCGATGAGAGTATGCAAAGGGTTTATTGTACGAGTATAGTAAAAAATTCGGAAAGAAATATTTATTTATTTTATTCGTGTTATATTTCCTCAGTAAGATATAGGCAAAGTCCTAGTTTACTGGGGACACGACAAATGAAAGGCAGCAAACCCAGATACATTAAAATTGTTTGTCCACATTAAGTTACTTGTTGTTTTTTCACATATGATGTATTTATTAAATTTCTTGTAGTATATAAATAAAATAAAAAAATAAAAAATACTTTCCATACAAGTTCTACGATTTCTCTGCTTTTTAACATTTCGATCTTCAGAATATCATTAATTTGATCCAACCATACTTTCCTTGGTCTTCCATTACCACATCTTCCACTTACATATGCACTGTGTGTCGATTTTTTCTAACTTCGAAATGTATTGTATATGTTTGTTTATTTTTACGAGTATGTATGTGTATTTTTATGTAAGTCTATTTTTATAGTATATGTATGTCTATTTTTATGTAAGTCTATTTTTATAGCATATGTATGTCTATTTTTATAGTATATGTATGTCTATTTTTATAGTATATGTAAGTCTATTTTTATAGTATATGTATGTCTATTTTTATAGTATATGTATGTCTATTTTTATAGGATATGTATGTCTATTTTTACAGTATATGTATGTCTATTTTTCCTACCTTCGAAATTGTTATACAAGAGATTGACTAAGTTTATCAGATTTGTTGTATTTTATAGATTATTCGATCTTCCTTTTCCAATAGAGAGAAATATATTATTATTCCACGACCAAAATACATTGTTCCAATTTCCATTCATAAATTTGGAAAAATATTTTATATTTTCCATGTAATCCTTCAAAATTAATTAAAAATTTTCCTTTCGTTGAATGACGTCGAATCGGGTGACATCTGTATGCCATGTTGCCATATTTTTCAACCATCCAGAAATACAGTATTAGCTGGGAGGACCAAGGTCTGAGTGTATGTGATGGAATACAAGTAGCCTGAACGAGTGGACTTGTTCTTGCTAAATAATTAGTTATAAGAATTGTTATCTAGTTATAAGTAGTATGTAGGTGTTAATTATTTCTAAGATATCATATATTAATATTATAAAAAATAAAGATGAAATGACATGCAGGAAAATAAAATTTAGTAAGTACATAAATTATAATATATAAATAAGATTAGTTAAGTAATAAATTTGTAAATATTTGTACCACATATTACTTTGTTTAATAAAAAAAGGAAGGTGTTAAAAGATTTAAAGTAAAAAATACTGTTTTTCTTAGATTCCATTAGGAATTAACTCAAAAACCCCTCAGAGTCTTGCCAACGAGGCTGAGGGGGTCGTCAAGTGTTATGGTGTCATTTGTAAAATCATAATGAATATTAAGGATAGATTGACTTAAAAAAAATATGGCTAATTAAAAAAATTAAATCCAATGAGACTTGAAAATTAAATCCAATGAACTGCTTATGTTAATCTTCAAATAACAAAGAAAGGGAGAAATAATCTACGTCATATAAAATTTTGGTTTTTACTAATAACATACATTTTTTTTTCTTTTTCTTTTTTTTTTGCTGGTGGTGAATCGGGGATTGTGCGTACGTGTTTGTGCGTTATCTTCTCATTCATTCTTTTAAAACTGCTTAACTATTTCAATGTATTACTGCCTAACTATTTCAATGTTGTTTCAACTATTTCATTTCCCATTTGTCATTTTGTAAAATTTGGATTCCTTTGGGGCTTTTCTTTTTTTCGTTCTTGCTGACAGTTAACCTGAGGTGTTATATGTGGGTTTACTTTTTATTTTGTTTTCTGCCATACGTTTTTGTTTTTTTATTTATTCTTTAATCTAGATATGCGGGGGTGTAGGATGGAAGCCCCCCGATGCTCTTGCGGTCGGGCTCGCCCTACATTGGTGAGGTGTATCTCGGCCGGGAGAATGTTTGTGGGAGGAGCCCGGACCTTTTAATGTCTTCTCTCTTGAATGTATTTTTTTTGTCATCTATTTATTTTCTGTGTTTTTTTTATCTTCTTGTTCTACGTGTTCAAAGGTGTGGGCTGAAAAACATCTGGTGTCCCCGTGGCTGGGCTCACCCTATATTGGTGGGGTGTATCTTGGCCGGGGGGATGTTATTAGATGAGCCCAGACCTTTTGATAGCTTCTGTTTTTTAATGTATTCTCTTTTAATGTGTTCTTGAAATGGGTCTAAATGTATTATGTACATACTATGTTGCTATCAATAAACCTGTGTTTATTATTTATTT
This sequence comes from Odontocerum albicorne, assembly GCA_949825065.1. NCBI lineage: Eukaryota > Metazoa > Arthropoda > Insecta > Trichoptera > Odontoceridae > Odontocerum > Odontocerum albicorne. The sequence goes on from OX463841.1 coordinate 15,775,141, forward strand.
ATTATTATTATTACATGTATTCACAACGTGGATTTCGCGGGGTAGGCAGAGAAAATAGATCTTTATGGTTTTCTATCCAATAACACAACGTTCGTCATCTCTACAAAATTATTTTATTCGTACCTCTCATTTTATCACGCCCTTAAATTGGTTAACTTCATAGAGCCACGTTTTCTTCTATCAACCTTTTTCACGCCCACTTTTCACTTCTGACTTATCGCTTCGTCATTCATTTTCTTCACGTGTACAAACCATCTTAAAGCTCCTTTTTTCCTCTTACTTCCAGCATCTATTTTTTCTATGCATTCATTTCTTATATGTTTCTTCCGCCTTCTTTCATACATTGACACAACAAATTTATCTTAGTACACGCATCAACTCATCTTATTTTTATTTTTTTCTGCTCTAAGTTTAAGCTACATAAGCAGCGGTGGCTGGTCCCAAAGTGCGTTGGTGCGCTGAACCGGAGAAATAAGTCGCAATAATTAAATTACATATTCGCAAACATGACTTCCAAAATATGTTAAATATTCGTATAGATTTAATATATATTATATAAGAAAACTGACAAATAATACGAGTATTTTTATTAAAGCGAAAATTCAAAAAAATTTAAACTAAAATTTAAAAAAAAATATTCCTTTCAAATTGACCGTCCAAGTTTGCCAATTCATACTGGAGCGATGTCGAATATGCACCGGACGGAAACGCAGATTCATATAAGGCAGAGAAAGACATACAGTAAACCGTGAGACTATTTCTCTATATTGTGAATTATTTCTCCGGCTCAGCGCACCAACGCACCTCGAGATCAGCCGCCGCTGTTCACAAGTTATTATGCAATGATGTGACTCATGATTATTGTCCCAAAATATAAAATTAATTAGAACATTAACATATATGTGTATGTACTCTCTCTCAAATTATATATTTAGGTGCTTCCTATAGAGGACCTCACTAGCCTAGTTGGTAAGACGCTTGTCTCCCAACCCGGAGGTTGCGGGTTTGATTTTCGTTGGAACCAAGATTTTTTTAAAAAGGATTCCAGTCTGATTTTTACTTAAGACCTCTTTAACATTTTTCTGGTTGGTTGGAAGATATTGCCACATGATAACAAGTCCACCAGGTTGTACTGTGTACAACGAAAGTGTAACACAATACAATTTAATCCTGTCAACAACTTTTATTTTTTAAGTGTCGTTATTATTCCATAATAATTTTTAAGAAGAGTATAAAATATTGAACTTGAAAGATACAAACGTAATAAATAAATGGCAAGTGTTTTACAAACGTAATAACTAAATGGCAAGTGTTTTACAAACGTAATAAATAAATGTCAAGCGTTTTACAACAAAGATACATTTTACTAAATTTATCAAGAAAATTGGCTTAAGTTAATATTATTATTCTCGCTAAGAAGTGCTTCCCTATGATCATATGTTTACTGATAGTATTCTTCAAAGAAAGGCCAACATGGGCTTTCTTTCATACATTGAAGATGGTGATTTCTGATAACTCATTGATGGGTTTTTTCTCCCTACAACTGGACAGTAGTCGCCGATTACGGTTTACCGTTAACTTACTCCGTCACATCATTCATGCTTCCAGTTCCTCTTACTTCCAACATCCATTAACTACAGTTTATTTTTTTGTAACAACTTTTTTTGCGTGTTGCAATAAACTATTTTAATGTAAGATCATATTTATATAATTATTTTAATGTATATTTGCCTTTTAAAACAAATGACAACTTAAATGGGTGGACCTGATTTGATGTAGCATTGTATACAAAATTGTTTTTTCTTTGGTTAGTGAGATATTTATTTACTACTCACTAAGAAACACCTGAGCGCTAATGCATTTATATTCACACCACAAAATGCACCCACATTACTCACATACAAATGCATTAGTGTGGTTAAGTGACAAAAGTTGTATAGTAATCATGACTGATTTTTTTATTTATGTATAATTTATACACATATAAAGGGTCCCTCAAATTGAGCGTTTCTTTTATTTCTTAGATAAAACACAGATGGCGTCGCGAACTTACCTGGATTTTGTGACATTTGAGAAGCGTAATGTATAACATTTATAAACATGGAGTCGTATACAATACAACAACGCGTTCAAATTGTTAAATTATTTAATGCATTGTAATCTCCGGAAACGGTGATGTTAATTGGCCACGAAGATCATGCTATCTGACACCATTTGACTATTTTCTTTGGGGTTACGTGAAAAGCCAGGTCTATAAGAATGATCCTCGATCAATTCCTGAGCTGAAGGACGAAATTATTCGCGTTATTGGTGAGTAAGAACCGCAATAATGCCAAAACGTTATCGAAAATTTTGACAAAAGAGTGCACATCTGTGGAGCTGCAAGAGATGGACATTTGGCAGATATTGTTTTTTGTGTTTAAATATCATACATTATACTTTAATTACCAATCAAAAGTTTTTTGAAATCAAAGCAAATTGTGTGTTTTATTCAAGAGTTAAAAAAACCGCTCAATTTGAAAGACCCTTTACATATGTAATAGCACCGTTTTCCTGTCGGGCTAGACAGAAAAGATAGTGTCAGACTTTCTTATAGCACACATCCTTCGCCATTTCTACACCATACACCTTCTCATTTAACTTCTACGATTTCTCTTACTTTCTACATTACCTCCTATCAAAATGTAATTTACATTATTCAACTATACTTTCAATGGTCTTTCTCTACAACGCCAGCAACTTACATTTACGAGTACACTTTCTATTTTTCTATTAGCCTTTTTAAAGTAATTCGTACCACGTGCCCAAACCATTCCAGAGTGCTCCTCTTCATCTTACACAATACTACAGCCACATTCAACCCTAATCCCTTCATTCTGTTTTCTATCATATATTGTCCCTTCATGTATTTATCTCAGTGCTCACATTTCTATTACACTTATTCGTCTCTTTTTAATCTTTTTCTACGTACACGTTTGACTCCCATACATTAAAGTTGGTACTGTTGAAGACTATCTTCTTAGCAGGTTTTGATACTATTCGGTTCGAGTATATGTTGAAGAAATTTTAACAACATTAAGGATTCAAAAACCATTCAATCTATTTTGATATATATCATAAAATAATGTTTAGCATTGTGGGTCGAATATAAATAACTTTAAAAGTTAACTCAGCTGAAAAACACTTTAAATTAGAAAACGTTAAGGAAATTTAAATCAAAGCGACGTTCGCTGTTTCTAAAGATTTATTTTTACATGTTATTTGAATATATATAAATGTAGGCTGAAACTTATTAAATATTCGGAAATCTATGTGCCTCCTGTATATTCAATAACTAATTTGGTTTACAATATATGAAAATGTGATGGTGCCCACCTTGAAGTATGGATGTGAAGATTATATTTACCAGAAGAAAGATAAAGGTAAGAGGAATGCTGTGGAAATGTATGCACTAAGAATAATAAGTGGGGTGGCAATGTGGGAAAGAAGGCGGAATGAAGGCATCAGAAAGAAGTATGTAAAAAATGGATGTTTCAATTAAGGCTAAGAAAGGAGCGTTAAGATAATTTGGACATTTAAAAATAATGTAAATGACTAAGTGAGTATACAAGTTGCAAGGCAAGGTGTCCATGTAAGAGGTAAACTGTATATAACGAGATTAGATCAAGTGGTCCAAATTTTGAACAAAGGTAAAATAAGAGGTATGAATAATAGAACATTGTACAAGATGAGATGTATGAATGTGGAGGACATGATATTTGTATATTTGGATTAAAAAAAAGATGGGTTTCTATCCTCTCTGCTAACCCCTAATGAACAAGGCGTGATAATATGTATAATTTGATTCTAAAATTAAATTTCGTTTTATTCCATATACAAGGAACAACATCGGTTCGATATTATGACAATTCTTTCTGAAAAATAGTAAACTGCGTTTTTAATCCATTCGTCTTAAAGAAAACAGCATTATCAAACAGTATAAAAAAATCGCAAAATACAAATTATATAACAAAAATTGTTTTATTAATTTTGCTTCTACAAAAATATGCTGAAAAGCAAATTTATGCAAGAATTGCGAGGCGTTGATTTTCGGGAGAAGATTCTGCATATTTAATTTTTTTTTTGGGAAATTAGATATAAAAGTCTAGATTATGTTATGTAACTCAATTACCAAGTTTTTTCCTTTGTATAAAAAGCTTTATAAATTTGTGTAAACATTCAAATTGGAGATTTTATAACTACACACATTTAATTGTGTTATAATTAGTAATCAGAAGAAAAAAATATACAAACAATTTGAACGTATGATCAATGGGACTAGTCTCAATTGGTCAAAGAAGTTAGAATGGAGATGGCAAGAAGCTGCTTCTTCAAAATTCAGCATCACCTCTGCAACATGGGTTTCAATCTTAATTTACGTATGCCCATTTTTCATTACTACATATTTTTCGTACATGTGTACGGTATTGAAGTCTTAGGTTAGGTTTAAAGTCTTAGGTCAGAAAACTCAGGCAACCATAAAGAGATAATATTTTTTTTTAATTTTGGTGCTATCTAAACTCGTGGGTTCCTAGATTTCACCGCTGCTTGCTGAAGTTGTCACCTGTCTCCCTCCACCCTCAATCCCTAACCTGGATTTTTAACGTTAGAAATGTGTACGTCGGAACCAGTTCGGACAAAATTCAGTCTTGTTCGTGCCCCCCTGATAAAGAGGTGAAAACCTGGAAACCGGAAATCTGAGCAAAATTATGTAACGTCCTTGGCGATTTGTAAATCGTTTGTATGCCTTCTTCAAGGGTCTCCTAATTCACAAACTGTTGCCATCAATAGTCTACAGTCGCATTCGGTACTTTTCCTAATAAATGTTATGGTAAAAAAATCACAATATTTTCCAAATGTAATTAGTGAATGCTGTTACTGTTTTCTGAATATGTATTCTGAATATGTTTTTTTTAATATTTAATTCGGAAAATGAAGAAAGAATACAGATAATACGAAACATTTAAACGAAGCTCAATTGTGTAAATTATATCAATATGGGTCCGTAGTCCTCGGGAGCTTTTATGTGACTTTTCTAAATGGTATGGGCTGTAATAATAAGCCCTATTATACCTTAAATCCAATAACCCGAGTAGAATTGGCCATATGGAAGTATATATATGCAAAAAGGAACCAATTTACAAAACATTTTTTTGTTTGTTTGAAATAACTAATTATCATATCTTAATTCCGTCTACGTAAAGTTATCTAGCTTAGTGCATGGGTATTTCATTGTTAAAATCCGAATTTAAAAAAAATCAATTCAATCCCATATAAAGCAGTGGAATGTTTCCTCAATTATTTCAGAAAATATATAATGAAAGGTTGGGTCCTTTATGCATATTAACATCTATATTGTCCTACATATTAGGCTGTATGAACACTGATAATACAGAATTGTGTCCTTAACTAGGGTGCCCATAACATGTATTTATTTTATTTACCTGTCTCTTTATAGATTTTTAAGTAGGAAAAATAGTCAGCAGCACTGCAATTCAATGGTAAAATAACGAGTTAACATTTTAGTAATATCAGAACGTCATAAATAGACAATAAGCTTCACTAATCTATTGGCGTCGGTGATTATACGTGTGGTGTTCAGGTTGATATCAAGAACACTTTTCCAATGAACAGTTGACACCCTGTTGATGATAGTTCTTGGAGTATCAGTCCGACTTAAGGACACTTTACTTCTCCATCGGATGAATAAATAGACACGGGATATTTAGTGGAGATTTGGGTGGGATAACATATATTAATGTTATACGTAAATACATGTTATGTTACAATACATATCAATATACCTCTTTTTTATGTCACATCGTTTACATATTCTTACAAAATGAAAGGATGGAGAAATATACATAAAGTAAATATGTTATTTATAGTTAAGGCATTAACGTTGTGGAGGTTTAAAAATATTGAAATTTGTTTCATCAAACACTGTTTATTGCACTTTTTGTGGAATAAACAGTGTTTGATAAAAACAAATTACAAAGTAAATATGTCATTATGATATACTCGTATATATTTTAGATAGACATAAAGATGGTGAACAGTTAATAAGACTTCCGCTACATTTTTTTAAATCAATGACATGAACACTCATAGTAAATACGCTTAAAAATATAAGTGTAAAGAATAAACCTTCACTTAAACTGGATTACCACTTTTGACTTCAAATTTAATTAATTTAAGCGATTGGCTATGAATATTCTTATTTTTCCGATTTTAAATCGCTCATTTTTACATGTGTATTGATGGGTATTGAATGCACATCACCCGAACGGGCGGATTTTTTTAGCACAGGAAGGGAAAGCTTAAAGAGAGTTCGCTCTCTACAAGTGTTTTATAAATTGTCGTTTTATTATTATAAATATTATTCCGTAACAAAATATGAACATTTCTTTACTAGACTTGACTATCCCATTCTATTCCAAAATTGTGCCACCAGTTACTCGTAGACCCTTTCATATTTCTGTTGATTTTTTTAGACTAACGCCAACTCCATTACCATGTTCGCAAAGAGAAGTTACTCGGATCCAGTTCCCTACACGAGGGAACCATAAATCTTAAAAAAACAATTGTGTCTTAATATTAAATTTTCACCTCGGTTTCACCTAAATATTTCTTTAACGGCTTCATATAACATCCTAACTCCTATTCCGAGCTGAAAATAAAAAATATTTACACTTCCAACAATATTCGTGAGATAAATTTGAATTATAAACCGTGTTTTGCCTATGTGGTTTGTAAAAGAATATAAATAACATTTTTTTCACATATTTATTTATTTAACACTTTTATTGCAAATACAATCTGGCGGGTTAATTGCCAGGTGGCAATCTCTTCCAACCAACTAGACAATAGTAAATGAAGCAATTTACGTGGTCGCATAAATCATTCAAATGACTATCCATCCCCACGAAATCCATAAACACATACGTGAGCATATACCCATGAACCCCACAAAGACGGATAATCACCCGAACATAATTTTTTCATATAAAGTTAGATATCATCAATCAAAAGGAAAGGAAGGGATGGTTGAGAGGAAAGGAATAGAAAAATCAGGAATGAAACACGTTATTTCACTGACTAGAAATTAAGAAATTTTTCAGTCGTTTCTTAAATCATGCCAAGGACGGAGCGAGTCTTATATTAGTTTGTAACTGATTCCAGAGTCTCACTGCATGGACAGTAAAGGACGACGTAAAAAAAAAAGGAGTGGTGAACTGGAAAGGTCAATAGACAATCTCTGTTTGAGCGTAGCGCTAATCCATGATCGGAATCCATGACATATATTACTGTTCTTGTGACTTTTTAAAATTTTCTTTGCGCTTTAATGAGATGAATAAAATTAATATTTTCAGTAGGATGAGGAAAAGAAAGTAGCATTAAGATGGTTTGAATTTGTGGAGAGATTTGACGAAAAAATGACTAAGCTAGTACACAAGTCAAAAGTGCAAGGTGTCAGTGTAAGAGATAGAAAAAGAAAAATATAGAAAGCATTTTTTAAGTGAGTGAGCACACCAGCAAACTCACCGGCCACACCGACGTGAGACGATAGGAGTACACCCGCATGTTTTTTTTACTTTTGTTTCAATATTTATGACCTAAGTCATAAGTATCCTTATACTCCAGAATACTAGAAAGAAAAAATGCCTGTGTCATTCGAGAGGAGTAGCACAGCGCGGGGTTCGAACCGGCAACCTTCCGCATGGAAGTTCAGTGAGTTACCGCGCGGCCATCTGTCATACGCGGCCATGAATAATAGAAGACTGTACACGAGTGGTTATGGAGGTTATGGAGGAGGTGAAAATTAAGTGCACGGATAGAACAATTTGGAATTCTGTTCTTTCTGCCTACTCCATAAGGGAAATGGCGTAATGATATGTAGACTCTTTTAGCCTGTATAAATGCGTTAATTTATATTATTTTATTTGAATTACTTTAACTATTTTTAAATGTATACACAACATTGTTTATTATAAAATATACTTGAATTTAATATTTTTTTCTAATAATGTAATATTTTTTTATTATTTAACACCATAAAATTTATTGTTTTTTTTTTTACATCATCATCAGACCTTCATCCCCAGATGGGTCATGCTGCCTGCAGAATCTTCTGCAATTTATCATTCTCATCAACATTCCTCCTCCAATTGGTGCGACTCCCTTTGTGCGACCATTCTCTTGTTACTCTACTCAGTCATCTCAGCTTTGGTCTCTCCATTCTCATAATCCCCATTGGATTGCTGAAGAAAGCATTATTTGCAGTGTCAATGTCCTGGGTGCGGTATAAGTGCCCAAGCTAGCGCAGTCTAGCAATTTTAATAAATAACTTCAGCTACGTAAGCTTCGCCATAGAGCTTTCCGTTATACTCGTACATCTGTCTCAACACGCAAATGTCATAAATTGGACCATATCTTCTGCGAACAATCTTTCTCTCAAAGGTATCGAGAACACTTTCATCCCACTTTGGAAGTGTCCAGATCTCCGATGCGTAAATTATCACATTTCTTAGCAGTGTTTTATAAAGTTGGCTTTTTATGTTCTTGGAGAGTAGGTGAAACTAAAATATGGTGATAATGCTTAAAAACTATGTTTTTACTAACAGTACCCGCTTATTTTTCACATAATAACATTATATTTATTAGCGTTTTCAATATTCTTCTTTTAAGAAGAGCGAAAGAAGTAAAATTATTATTGTGTGTTTTTTAAACTTAAATTCTAAAATAGTTTTGAAAATCTTCTCTTTTTTGTATTTTAAATATTTTATATATTAAACAAACTTTGTGTTTACCAAGAGAAGGATCATCATTGGTTTTCTTAAAAAAGCATCCAGTTTAGTTAAAAATCAATATTATAAATCTTGTTAAGTCATATATTTAAGGCTTGTTCTTAATTTCTTTAGTCACTCGACTTGAAGGGGGTAATAACAGCCTAAGAAAACTAACAAGATTGCTAGTGCAGATAACAGAAAAAGATATCGCCGACAGACTGAATCGATCAAATTATGATCACAACATGATCCTCTATAAAATCAGTACAGTGAAGCCTCGATGTAACGGACTAAATCGGGCGAGGGAGTGTCCGTTAAAGCCTAACGTCCATTATACAGGTTGGCCCATGAAAAACAGAAGTATGTACATCGCTGTACTGCGCACACTGCCATCGTCGCCCTGGCAGTATGCGCAGTAGGTCCATCCTATTGGAACCATACTTTCGGATTATCTTCAACCACTAGGCTTAAATTTTTTTCAAGCATTATCCTATACAGGGCCCCGTTGATTCTTTCTGTCTGACCTCTCTTATTTTCAATGAAATAGGGGCCGAAAACTCTTTCAGCCATAACACCACACCAAATAGTGCATTTTTGGGGATGCAATTGATGCTAAAGTAATTTTCTGGGATTCTCAGTACTCCGAAATTTGCAGTTATGTTTTTTGATGTACCTGTTTGTATGAAAATGGGCCTCAGCACTCATTATCAAGTTGTTCAAAAAGTTGTTGTTATCTCTGGCTAGGTGTTGAAATCAAATGGCGTGCTGCTGACGCTGCTGAATATCTTAGAGTAGTAAAGCTTTATAACATATGAAAAAAATTGAAAATGTACAAGTTGTGGCTTTTTCAAACCCTTCAGCCTTTCAGTGGCCACCCTATATAATAAATAAATTTTCCGAATGCGTTTGTTAAAAAATGAAAAATCAGTTAGTTTACCTGTTTTTATTTATGTAGATATGGTTAATTTAATTAAGTACTATATGTATGAACAGTTTAATTTCACAGAAAAAAATTCTATATTTACATATTATTGTTTATGTACTCACCGTAGTTGAACTGAGACAATTATGAACAAGTATGCGATATAACATAAATCGAAATAAATAAACAAAAAAAAAACGAAAAAACACTACATAATTACATTTGACAAAACAAATATATAATGTTCTTAAAAACAAAATATTTTTTTATAAAAACGAAAAAAAAAACTATTTATTCGTCGTCGGATGATGATATATCCAGATACTCTTGTTATGGTGTGACGTTAGTGTTCGTTGTCAAGGTTCTTGCTTTAGGTAATCCTGCTTTGAAAAAAACTATCAAGTCTTGTTTGAAATTTTGAAGTGTGTCGTTTTTTCATAACTAACTTCCTAAAATGACGAAAATTAGTGTAATAAAGCTGAATTTCGCTGACAGATGAATTGTCAATAAATGTTATTAGATCTTCGAGATGTGATCTAATCACTTAAAATTTTGATTTTGAGCTTTTTGTATCTTCTTCCCCATTATCTTCACTTCAATCGCCATCTTCCAAGGTCATAACCTCATTTGCTTTATGACTTTCAGTCATAATGTGATACCCAGGGTCACACGTGGATAAAACATACGGACCAGAAATTTCGTCCGTTAAATCCGAAGTCTGATAAATCGAGAACCACAAAATCGAGGGTTTACTGTACTTCACTTTGTCGAGCCTTGGAAGAACTGGAGAAGATTTGTGAACAAAGTTGGTGTAGCTTAAGGTGATCATAATCCTTATTAATCAGGCAGTTAATAAAAATAATACAGGGTGGACCATGAATCTTTCTTTCAATTTTCAACTCATGTGTTCATGTCAACACTTTAAAGCTAGATGAACCGCAGTGTGTGCCTTTAGTTAGGCTAATGCACTTTATAAATACAATACTGAAGACAATCCACAACGCACAAAAGTCAGTGATTAAGGCTAATCATATTTTAAGCTCCAATGCACAAAATTGTGTGAAGAATTTGGATTACTTAAATACTAGGTGAATCATGAATCTTGCAATAAAAAAATTAAATTGCTACAATAATATACTAAAATATTGTAATTTATTTTTAACAAACACTGTTTATTCCACTTTTTTTGTGCTAAGAAAACATGGCTTAACAAAGAACCAGTGCTGTAAGAAAAATGGACTTATTCCTAGATACATTAATATTTATACCAATAGTAAAACCAAATCAGGCCAAGAATCAGTGAAAAGTGCTAAGAAAACATGGCTTAACAAAGAAAAAAAAAAAAAAAAAAGTGGAATAAACAGTATTTGTTAAAAATAAATTACAATGTCTTTAAACCTCCACAACGTTAATGCCTTAACTATAAACAACATACAAAAATAATTTCGTTTACTAAATTGAATAATACGTACATTTTTTTGACAAATACTTTTTTTTAAATAATTTGGTTCAAATGTACCCCGGCATTCGTTGATGCGATGTTTTCCTCAAACTAAAATATTGTTCATGACAGTTGTTAATGTGGCTTGGGGTAAGATTTCAATAACGGCCTTGATTGATACCTTCAGCTAATTCCTGTTGCAAGGCTTGATTTCATACACCTGTTTGCAATAATTCCATAAAAAGAAATCCGGAGCAGTGAGATCTGGTCACCTTGGATGATGCGTACTGTTCGTGAGATAATATTTCAGTCAAAGTTTATTAGTTTTGTTCAAAATTCAGTTGATCTACACAAATGCGTTCTGAATTTGAATATGTCTCCATTATTAAAAATAACTATTCAGGAAAACAAAAAAAAAATAATAATTTTTTTTGTTGTGAGTTTTTTTGCATTTTTGTGTTATTTCAATAATTAAAAAAAAACTAAGGCGCTTCGCCTAGGCTAAATAATACAATGGAGGATTGACTTCTCTCCTGTGTCATATATTTTATGCTTTTGATCATGGTATAATTAAAATATAAAAAAAGCTTTGTAATTGTCACGTTTGGCGGCGACATTTGTGAAATTATTTTCATCATAATAAAAGTGATCAAGACCAGCTTTTAAAATCCCAGTGACTAAATACATTTTTGCTGAAAATAATGATTTATTGTCCCCTTTTCAAAAGCCTTTAATCACGCATACACCTCTCTTTGTTCGTTATAAATCCATCAAATTCACTCGTTCATACAGTTTAGGGTTTTATGTCTATTTATTTTTAACATTTCAAAGGATAAGTGTTTCGTTCAATCCATAAATTTTGGTCCATCGGAGGACATTAAAAAAATAGACAAATTTGAAAACAGTAAAGATTCAACAATAAATAATAATAACTTTATTTCGTCCGGATACAATACATAAGGTGTCCCAAAAAATATATACACATTTTTACACCGTAAAGTTTAATTAAACTTGTTGCAAGAATTTGTCATACCACACAAAAGAAGAATTAAGGGATGAGAGGAACTTTTATTTCTAGCAAAATTGTGCAAATTTCAACTACCATCGTGATTTGAGAGCCTATCTTGATGAAAATTTGTCGAACAGATGCATTGAACATAAATGTGTCATTGAATACTCCCGCGCTCCCCAGACCTCACGCCAATGCATTTTTTTAATGAGAATTCATAAAACATAAAGTTTATGATATTAAATCAGCAATAATCAATAAACTGCGAGCAGCCATTGAAAGAAAATGCGCCCAAATACAAAATCAAAATCATCCGTGATGTATGCGATTCCACATTATGAGCAGTGCATGGACTAGAATGGCCATCAATTTGAGCATTTGCGATAATTAAAAAAATCTACATCTGCTTTCATTAATTTAAAGTTTTAATCTTAGATTTACTTTAGTAAATACTGAATTTACCTTAATTCAAAGTGTGCATACATGTTTTGGACACACTGTATTATAAAAAAAAATGCGCGGATACTGTCAGAAAATATATGCTATTTAAGCATTATCCCCTTACTTTAGTCTCGCCTGCTTTTCAGAAATATAAAAAGTAAACTTTATAAAACACTGCTAACAAATGTATTAACTTGCGTATCGAAGATTTGGACACTTACGAACCGTAACAAAATAGTTCGCGATACCTTGGAGAGAAATATTATTTGCATAATATATGGTCCAATTGGTATAACGAACAGCTCTAACCCAGTATGGCGAAACTAACATAGCAGAAGTAATTTATAAAAAAAATGCTAGACTGTGCTAGCTTGGGCGCTTATACCGCATGCAGGAAATGGACTCTGCAAGATATGCTTTCTTCATCAATCTAATGGGGATTGGTAGAATGGAGAGACCATAGCTGAGATGACTGAGTGGTGTAACAAGAGAATGATCGCACAAAGGGAGTCGCACCGATTGGAGGAGGGATGTTGATAAGAATGATAAATGGCAGAGGATTCTTCAGGCACCGTGACTCATCTGGGGCTGAAAGTCTGATGATGATGTAAAAAAAAAATTATGGTATTGGTATTGAGTAAAAAAACAAATATTACATTAGAAAAAAATATTCAATTCAAGCATGTTAAGTAATATTTTTTTTTTGTTTACATTTAAATATAGTTAATGTAATTTAAAGAAAATAATATAAATTAGCACATTAATACAGACAAGATAACGGTCGCACATACGGTATAACCAATAGGGGTAGGCATATTGAGAAATAAGTTGTGGATAATTTTGCTGGTGGCAGTCATGACTCAACTTGGGTTATAGGGCTGATGATGATTCTCTGACTCTTTGTATTTCTTTCTATCAAAATATATTTCACTCAATACAATTTTTCTTTCATTTGTCTTCCTCGTCATCATTTATTCGTTCTACTAGTACAAACCTTCTCCGAATGTTCTCTATCTAAGTTAATACACCAGCCTTAAGTTCACATTCTTCCCTAAATACTTCAGTCCGTATTCTGTCATACATTGTCATTCGTTGTATTCTTTTCAGTGCACGCATTTCTTCAGCACGTCTTCGGCATCTTTCTTTTTTCCAAGTTTACGTTTCACTTTCAAATATCAAAGTTGGCATTAGAATACTGTTGTGGGCTATCATTGTGAAGGCGCAATTCGACTGAGGCAACACTGAACGACATGAGGCATGCGTCATGTTTCCTAGTGTTGCCTGTTCCTAGATGTGCGACTATGTGCCACAAATTTTAACAATATCGCATGCGGATTTTGACTCCCCGAGTCTTATGCGCTTTGTCGTCAATACGTGTAGCATGCGTCTTAAACAATTCCATGGAGGCAACGTCAGTTTGGTACATTATGTCTTTACAAACAATCGCGGTAGCTGCATATTTGGTAATAGTTTTGAATCTTAGAAAAAAAGAAAGCCACGGTGTTGGAGAAGAAAATTATATGTTAAGAAGCTCAGAATGATGAAAAGCTGAACGCAAATTCTTGATTTTTTTTCCACATCGATTACAGTGCAATCATATTTACTCGCTAACTGCTTTAGTTTATCATTTTTATCCTGTTGTCTTTATAATCACTAATTTTATTATTCCATAACTCCGGTGAATTATGATAATCTTCAATTAACAAGGTAGTTTTATCAATATTCCACTCTATGTCGCACGCTATAAGCCGCACCGATCCGCTGACTTTCGGATAACGGAGACATTGTTCGACACGCTGAAACATGTCGAAAGGTGACGCATGCGTCCCGGCAACAACATTCAACATGTAGCATGCTACAAAGATACTTGCTTCTTGTCACTTCGTGTTCCTTCGATTGAAAGACTGTGTGCGTCAATACCGCATGCTACATGTTGCCTAAATGTTGCATCAGTGGAATTGCGCCTTAAGAGATTTTGTTACTGTATGGTTCGAGTATATTCTCGTATATGTTGGTGCCCCATTGACTTAGCCTCATATCGCTTTCGCCGTTAGATATCTCTCGTAACGTTTTCAATATAAAAGAAAATACTATCTAAATAGCAGAATCCCTCAATTTGCTCTGATATTTTATTGCTCACCCATATATCCTACACATTTTATTGCTCACCCATATATATTTTATTGCTCACCCATATATCCTACATATTTTATTGCTCACCCATATATATTTTATTTTATTGCTCACCCATATATCATACATATTTTATTGCTCACCCATATATATTTTATTTTATTGCTCACCCATATATCCTATTTGTCCTTTCATAATTTTCAAGCACCATGACTTTGAATATAGTGAACATATAATGTTTTTTTTTATATTTATTTTACACATGACAAGAAATATACATAATTTGCGAGAAAACAACAGGTCACTCAGGATATTTTCAAGTACTATTTTATTTTTTTATTTATTTTATTTATACATGACAAGAAATCTATAAATACACATCGGTAACAGAAGTCTTCAAAAATGCCTATAAAATTAAAAGGAAAAGTATACCAGACTATCGTTAGACCCGCGATTATTTATGGCTCAGAATGCTGGACTATGTACAGCTCCTACTCTAGGTAACTTGAAAAAGCAGAAATGGGAATGCTTAGGTGGTCGGCAGGAGTATCACTAAAATATAGAATTAAGAGCTCACGCATTCGTGGTAGCCTGAGGGTCACTGACATAAACAGTAAGCTGGAAGAGCGACAGCTGAGATGGTACGGGCACATAAGACGGAGACTACCAGACCATACGGTAAATCAGGCAATGTCTGTGGATCTTCCTCGATAACCGTCCAGAGGAAGATCAAAGAACTCCTGGATAACCCAATGCTCCAAAATCCTGCAGAGAAACGGCCTAGATGAAAGCGACACCCAGAATCGAAGAACATACAGCCTGAGAACGAGAAAAGCCGACTCCAACAGCCTACCTAAGCAATGAGTTGGGACAGTGACAGGAAGAAGAAGAAGAAGAAATCTATAAATACACAATTTGTGAAAAAAAACAACGGGTTATTTAATTTGGATAAACAATTTTAATAGATCTGGGTCTGTTGCCTTTCATTTGTCGTGCCCCCAGTAAACTAGGCTTTTGCCTGTATCTCACTGAGGACAAAAGAAAATACAAAAGAGTAAAAATTACATAAATGTAAAAACTTATATAAACATTAATATAAATGGCATAAATTTAAAAACTTATATAAACGACCTTCGTGGCCTGCTGGTAAAACGCTTGTCTGTCGATCCGGAAGTTGCGGGTTCGATCACCGCTGAACCCAGATTTAAAAAAAATTGGATTCCAGTCTGGTTTTCACTTAGGGCCATCAAAACATATTTTTGGTTAGTTGGAAGAGATTGCCACGTGGCAATAACCTTGCCAGTAATTCAATTGTTTAGATATATTTTTCTTTAAATGACATGAATGTTTGGAAAGAATAATTAATTGGTTTAAGTAAAAAAGCAAATATAGTGAATTTCGATTTTATAAATAACTTTACGATTAAAAACGTCAACTTTAGTCGAATTCGTTTTCAATATCTCTTTAGTACGAGATTTTATAAAAGCGTTTCTTATTCATGAAATAATAATTATTTCCTCATTTAAATAAAACTTAATTCCAGTCTAATTTATTTCTGTAATTAATTTTTCATTTTAAATTTTAAAATGATTTTACCCAGAAGTAAAAATATTTTGTTATAATGGAAAACGTTTACTCTTTTTGTGAAAAATGTGATTGCCGATAGGTTTATATATGTGATAAAGGCGGTGGCTGTCAAAATTCGCCTCGGGGTTTTCTAAACTTACTTGATAGGACTTTTCATAATATTCAAAATATTTGTTACAATCAAAATATTTGACCATCTGTTGTAGTATTGCTGTTTTAATCTGCCTGAAGGAAAGGATACCTTGTTTAAGCATAGTATAAATATTGTTTTATGTCACTCATCTTGATTTTATAAAGCACTTAGTTTTTTTCCCAGAAATTCGTTAATAAAGTGATTTTCATGTGATATTTTTAATCAAGTAGCGTAAAATGATGCCTAAAAATTTCGACGTACAAAAAGTATTTTTTTTATTTACCTTGCCATGACTTTGGTATAGTTAGTAACCAGATTTTTTAAAAAGGGTTCGAATCTAATTTTCGCTTACGGCTCATTTAACAATATTCCCGAATTTTTGGAAGAGATTGCTACTCGGCAATAAACCCAAAAGGTTAAATTATATACTGCAAAAGTATTATACAATACAATCATATTATTTAAGATCGGTTTCTCTGTCGATCATTTACTTGAAACAAACGGAAAATTATGTTATAGTCAAATTCCAAACTGTACATCCTCAAAATCAAAGTGATTTATAAAAAATATTAACATATTAAATCAAATTGACTTCAACAAACACGTGCTTCAAGTTAGGTTTAACACTAATAAACGTCCGTGATCTAGTTGGTAAAATGTCTGTCTTCCAATTCAGGGATTCCTGGTTCGATTCTCGTTGAAATCCAGATATTTTTTAAACTACAGTCTGGTTTTCTCTTAAGGTTTCTTTCACACTTTACTGGTTGATTGAAAGATATTTTCACATTGTAATAATCCCATCAGGTTGTATTATATACAACGAATGTGTAATACAAAATAGTACAATAGTAAATACGCATTCACATACGTGTTATTTGTATCAAAATAAAATAATGATTAATACAGAAAACACGCCACTTTTTGTTACAAATGAAATTAATTAAAACCAATTTCAGCAATACATATTAAAAGTAACCCTTACTTAAAACAAAATGTTAGCGCCCCTCTGCGCGCTTCTTGAAAACATACAAACATAATGTAGTTAACTTTTTGTTGTTTATTTTTAAAGTCAAAATGGATACGTTAGTTAGGGAATAGGTTATATATTATATATGCATACATATTACTTTCTGATATTATGCGGTTATTGTGAAGCATCCTTTCCGCTAGGACTACCAGGATTCCAGCAAACAGCTGGAGTGAGGAAAGCAGGAATACCGAGTAGCTAGCTCCTCTCTTCAATACGGACTCGAAACATTTCAGTACTTGTCTAACCGTTGTCGAGGAAGGTGCTTCGCTCGTCGCTCCGTTGCGAGTTTCCAACTTGTACTCGTATTCATCGAAGTTTTTTACGATGTATTGTGAAATAGTTTCATGATTAATTTATAACATTCAAGTTGAAAGTATAGTTGAATACAAAGATAATTATTTATAAAGAGACAATAGTTCTTTTCGGAATATGACATGAAAAGACAAAATGTTCTTTACAAAACAAAAACAATGTAATTTGTTTTGTTAATTAATTAGGTTTTTTTTTAAATATGTGTCAACAACAGAGGCTATAACTTCAGTTAAATACATAGTAATTTTGTTGTAGTTTTCATTAAACGAATACAGTTTTTTCGACGAAACTACAAAACGGAAACTTTTAATATATTTTATCAAGTTTGATTTTCTAGAATAACATTTGACAAAATTAATAAGAAGTTTTGTTATATTTTATATTGGTTTCAAAATTTTTATTTCCTAAAATCAACGTATAGTTAAGCCTTTGTTAATTTTTATTTTATTGGAAGTTTTTTGAGACAAAATAAAATTTTATTTCGTGAAGTATACATTACAGTGATGAATAAATAAATAACAAACACTGGAATATCAAGTGAAATCGTAACAATATTCAGCAGTGCGTGAAATTATTGTTTATTTCCTGATGTGCATAGTGCAAAGTGTTTTCAACGTTTTTGAAAGGCAATAAATAACTCGCCTTTTGTGGTTCGATTGAAGTGATATTTTCGTTTCGGACAAAACGCAAAAAAAAAAAACAAATTGAAACGTTTTTATGTGCACTGACGCTTGTGTTCATTCATTGCAAAAAGGCCTTGAAATGTTACCTTACAATTAATACAATGTAAAGTCCGGTACTTGTTTCGATAACAAATTTGTAACGCAAATATTTGCTTTGAATAAACCCGAATATTGTAACGTTCTGATAGGAATTGCATCTATTTACAATTATATAACACAATTAAAAAATACACAATAATCTTTTTTTTCCAAATTGCATCAATAGACATTTCAAAACTGTTTTGAATTTTTCGAAAATTGTGTAAATTTATGTTCTGAATTTTTTCAAAAAATATATGTTTTAAACCTTGAAATAATAATTTAAGAAGTGTAAGTAAACATCGGGTTATAAACAAAATTGATGAGAAAAATAAAGATACGTTTTTCTCACTTAATTTAAATGTAACTCTTTTAATTAGTGTGTTATGGTCAATAATAATAAATAAGTATCTAGATTATTTCTTAATTGTTAAATTCAAAAACATTTCTTTTACAATTATTGTGTTGTGTTAAAAAAAAACCCTTTTCGCATCGTCATAAAGTGTTTTAATTTAACTATTCGAATGCTCATTGAAAGTGAAGTGTATTTTCTCAGAAGTTAAAACGAATGTGTCGCAAGTAGTCGGATTACAAGGAGTTGGGTTGAACCCGAATCTTGGAATGCCCTGGTTTAAGAGCAAGGGGCGGCCGGCCCCCGCCGCTCCCTCGGTTTCGGCGCCTCTACATTTACTCCTGCAGGTCAGACAACGAATTCCTTTTTTTTTCCTTTTTTTATCCGTCTGCATCCCTTGGGGACGGGGGTGTTGGACCATATTGTTTTAAGACGCAGAACATGAGCGTGTAGAGATGAATGTATTACATGAGGAAGTATTTTTTGGTGTTTGACTATTTTTATTATTTTTTATTGATATATTAAGCTTTAGATTTTGTTATTATTAAATTTATGCGTGTAACATTACGGTGCAAATTCATAGTACAACCTAAATACTCTTAACTAATTTTTACTGTTGAAATGAGTATTTTGTACACATTTGTTGTCGCTTCCGTAAATAAAGGCGTCGAATGAATTCATTGCCTCTCTTCAAAGTTTGAAGCGTACTCGAAATACAAATCATGAAATTTTAATGTTAGAAATTAAAATTTGTTATTTTAATTTCTAACATTAGAATGTATTACATGAGGAAGTATTTTTTGGTGTTTGACTATTTTTATTATTTTTTATTGATATATTAAGCTTTAGATTTTGTTATTATTAAATTTATGCGTGTAACATTACGGTGCAAATTCATAGTACAACCTAAATACTCTTAACTAATTTTTACTGTTGAAATGAGTATTTTGTACACATTTGTTGTCGCTTCCGTAAATAAAGGCGTCGAATGAATTCATTGCCTCTCTTCAAAGTTTGAAGCGTACTCGAAATACAAATCATGAAATTTTAATGTTAGAAATTAAAATTTAGTATTTAGGCCGCATTATGAGTTCAAACATCTAAGTGTTACATTCAATTTGAAAGAGGAATTGGGAGATCGAGAATAAAATTGACGAATATATAAAAAAAAGATTCAAACCTAAAAATGTTTTTTTTTTATGTATTTAAAATATCAAATAATTAATGCGAAAAACACCCCAATAATTTTCTGAAAAAAAAAATCAAGATAAGCCAATTTTTTTCAAAACAGGTCATACCTTATATATTTTTGGAAATTGAATAATATCAGTCATATTTTATCTATTAATTGGAAATAAACATTTATTACTAAGGTACTATTTGTAAGTTTTATTAATTTTTAAGCATTTTTGGAAAAATAATAAAAAGTTCAAAACCTCGATGATAATACCAAACTTTGTATTTTTGAAATTGATTTAAGTATTGTACTCAAAAGACTAGACTTACATTTTCAATTTTGATTTCATTCATACTATCACACTGTTTCTCTGCTGGGGCAGACAGAGAGGACAGAACGACACACTTCACTATCACGACACGCGTAGTTTACCTTTTCCACATCCATTTATACAGCTCCTACGATTTATCTCACTTCTAACCTTTCTTTTCCACATTTCATTCACTTAATCCAACCGTAGTTTCCTTGGTCTTCATCTACTACGCCTCCTACTCAAATATTAACTGTATATTTGTTTTGTAAGTCTTTTGCTAGTCTTACAAAACATTTCATTCGTTCCCGTGTCTAAACCATCATAGAGTGAACCTTTTCACCTTACTTTTGACATGTGATGACATTAGCCTTAAATTCACTTTCATTCTTATCACTTCATTACGTATTATGTGATAAATGATCACCCCGTGTATTTTTCTAAGTACAAGTATTTCTACAACATTCATTCCGCTCTATTCAGTTGATTCCACTTCCACGTTTCAATCTTATACTTTCTTCTTTCAAAAAATTATATACTTGATCCAACCATACTTTCGGTCTTCTTCTACCACGCGTTCAACTCACATTTGTTTTTTAAAGATTTTCTTCATTCATTCTTTTCACGTGCCCAAACCGTATCTATTTCATCGTATCAGCTTTACCCAACAATCTAAATGCACGCATTTTTACAGCTCTTCTCGATTATTTTTAGTATTTTATCACATCTATATACGTTTCATTCCCACACATCAAAGTTGATACACAAATAATATTTATTAAATAAAACGATGATTATTTTGTGACAAGATGAATCAACCAGTGACAAAATTTTCATTGACAAAAACCCAAATAATGTTTCTAAATTTTTTCAATGAAATCAAAAGCATGTCGATTATACAGAATTTTATCATCACACTAGTGCGACGAAGTTTACGAGAACTTCTAAGAATCCTGTATCTTATAATCTGATTGAAAGAGTTCGATTGTTATAGTTTGTTCATAGGATGCAAATGTCTGGTCTTCTATAAGAATTTAGCATACCATTATTCAGACAGAGCACAACGTCTCCAGGGACACATCACCACTCCAAAAATGGAACCAGCAACGAGCTGTCAAGCACTGAGATAGGTGAAGACCAATGCTGAAGTAGTCCAAGAACTGAATTGGAGTTTAGGGCCAAAGATAGTCGTAGAAAGTCATTAGTTAAAAAATATGTCGATGTAGAACAAAAGTCGACATACATACCCACTTGTCAAAATACAACTAGAATTTGTGTGGACGTAGGTGTACGATACTACCTCTGAAAGTATAAGCCGGTCGGTTGTGTTACCATCCCACATGGTGCCTCAGAAAAAAATGTTACAGCTTCCGAATAGCTTACTTTATGAGTGGTTAAGGTAAAACCACGAAATTATCTGTGGCAATTATTTTTTAGTGTTTTTCTCGACATTAACGAGTAATTCTGTTATCTGGGCAGTATGCCTACGTGTGATGATGCAGGTTAAAAGGGATATTTAAATAAGGGTAGTGACAAAGAACAAGGTAAGCGGAACACTTGATGTAATATATAACATCCGCGCTATATTAAAAGTAGAAAAAATTGAAATATACAATACTTTGTTGGTTTGATTCACCTTGACCTATGGAAGTTAATCTTGAACTCGACAGAAGAAGTTTGTGTAAGATTTATTTTCAACCTACGAAAGTACGATCATATAACTTCATATTAGAAGGCATTGAACTGGTTGAATGTTAGAAATAGACGCCAAATTCACATACTGCCTCCATTGTATAATATCCTTAACTGTCCCGCCGCCTTATCTTATCTCGCCGAATATTTTCAGCGTCTTTCCAATCATGGATTAGCGCTACGCTCAAACAGAGATTGTCTATTGGCCTTTTCAGTTCACCGCTCCTCTTTTTTTACGTCGTCCTTTACTGTCCATGCAGTGAGACTCTGGAATCAGTTACAAACCAATATAAGACTCGCTCCGTCCTTGGCATGCTTTAAGAAGCGACTGAAAAACTCTTAATTTCTAGTCAGTAAAATAACGTGTTTCATTTCTGATTTTTCTTTTCCTTTCCTCCCCACCATCCCTTCCTTTCCTTTTGATTGACGATATATCACTTTATATGAAAAATAATGTTCGGGTGATTGTCCGTCTTTGTGGGGCTCGTGGCCATGTGCTCACGTATGTGTTTGTGGATTTCGTGGGGATTGATAGAGATTTGAATGATTTATGCGACCACGTAACTTGCTTCATTTACGTTTGTCTGGTTGGTTGGAAGATATTGCCGTCTGGCAATAATCCCGCCAGATTGTATTTGTATAAAAGTGTTAAACAAATAAATAAATAAGAAGGTCTGACGACCTCCGTATCCTAGTTGGTAAGACGGTTGTTTTCCAACACGAGGTTGCGCTTTTGATTCCCGCGGGAATCTAGATTTTTTATCAAAATGATTCCAGTCTGGTTTTTACTTAAGACCTATTTAAAATCTTTCTGGTCAATACAATGAAATATTTAATAAAAAGTGGATGAAATTAAGATTAAAGTTATGGAGATGCGTTCAAAAAGAAAAAATGTGGAGTGTCAATGTGTGAAAGAAGGTGGAATGAAAACAATAGAAATAAATACATGGATAAAATGAGTTTTTGAAACAAGTTCTAGAAAGGAGCATTTAGATGGTTTGGACTTGTGGAGAGAATAACTATACAAGTCAGAAGTACAATGTGTGCGTGAAAGAGGTAGACCGAGGAAAACTTAGCTGGATCAAGTGAACTAAATTAAAAAAAAAAAAGTTAAGTGAGAAGTACGAATAGTACAAAGATTGTGTATAACAAGATGTGTACATGTGAAGGAGGCGAAAGTTGTGTGCTTGGAAAGAAAAGTTTTACGATTTTTTCTCTACGTCTTTCCCAGAAGAGACACGGCGTGTAGATATGTATTAATGTATGTAGATTGTTCCATCTTGGATTTACTCAAGCAGAAAATAAATACTAGTAACATAACGAACCGTAGATATTATATTTTAGAATGTTAAAAGGAAAATTAATAAAAAAATTAGTGTCGAGTTATTTAGAAAGCTTCTCTATTCATGCCTTCCGTTAAAAAAACATTGCTTTAAGTCTCAACTTTAATTCTTTTAAATTTATATAAGTTACCAGGATTACAATTTTTTAATCCATATAATTAAGTCACTGAGATTTGATAAATTAAAAAAAAACAGAAAAGAAAGCACAAAAGCGCAAATTAAAAAAACCAGCAGCTCATTAATTCAACCAAAATTAAATTATATCGTAAATGTCTCGAGAAGCGTTCTTCTAAATTATTTTAGGCGGCTTCTAAATGCTTGTTCGACACATATAAAAAATTGTATAAAAACAGGACCCGGCGAGATTCGTACCCGCGATGCCTTAATGCTTGTCATGTTGATATATTTTTTATGCGAAGGTTTTTTTATAAAATCTATTTAAAAATTAAAACAATGATAATTTAATTATGAAAAGAAAACACCTGTTATACGAGTATAATACATATTTTTGAATCTTTTCAGATTAAAAATACAATTTTCCCTTCTCAGTTGTCATTTATATAATTCATTTTAGAATAGAGGATAAAAACATAATAATATTAAGATACGCTGTTTATTTATTAATAACAATGGTGCCCTAGTTGTGCAGCTTATTACTGTGTGGCAATTTCTTCCAACCTTGAGGTTGTTGACTCGATTCTCATTGGCATATTTTTTTTCAGTCTATTTTTCACTTAAAGCCCCTTTAATTTTTTGTTGTTGGCTGAAAGAAATTGCCACATGCCGCTAACTCCGCCAAGTGTTTACAATACAATAAGAGCTAAAATGAAACCAATCTGGGACTCATTAATAATCTCAGAACGCATAGCATGCTTAACAGTAATTTGTCACTGGTACCGACAAAATGGTACCGATCTTAGCAATTGGTACTGACAAAATGATACCGGCCTTAAAATTGGTACCGACAAAATGCTATCATGTTTATAAGAAGAGTTAAAATTTTATTCGAATGTTCTTTTCTAGAATTTTAGTCTGGTAGGTCTATCTTGCAAGCTGCACTCTCAACTATACTTCTAAATACATGTGGTATTCTCGGATGTTGACTGCCAATTTGATTGTCCAATAAATTCTTCATGCTTTCAACATATGCACACCAACCGCTTCTCTCCTTTCTTCCCCGTCTAACAATGTGTCATGTAGCTATTCTTCCTTATCAAGTAGCAGCTATATATTATGTTTATGAAATTTACTAAAATTTAAACCAGACCAAATAGTAACTGTATTCTAAATCTCTGTATAAAAATAAATCTCTTCCCACTAATACAAAAATAAGTATATCTTCAATAGAATCTTAAATAAAGGTCCATTTTATTATTCGCCGAAATTGCGTATATTTTAAGGAATCAACGGCGAGATCAATCGTTATACGATATAAACGGTCGGATTCCTGACACCACTTTTAAAAAATCTATCGGCTGGAAACATTTTATTCCCTATCGTTCTAACTGGGAATACGATAATTTCCCGAAACTCCTCAATTTAAAATTCAAATTGTCTCTTAAGATTTGGCCAATACGGTAAATTCAGATGCCATACTATGACGGCATATATGGAAAACATGGTACGGAAACGCAATTAAAATTGGGACGCGAAAAACATTTCTATGAGTAAAAAAATAATCGTCAAACTACATAGACTCGGTTATAGGTACATATAATGTCTACGCACATTCGTGTATAACAATGGTCTTTGTCATAGTAACGGTTTAATCAATGTCATAGTTACGCTTTTATTAAAGAAAAAAGATGAATGCTAATATTAATAAGCTGGAGATTGATGTTACGAATTCCATGGACAACATGGCGAACTAAAGTCTCCCTTCTATAAGAACTCAGAATCACCACCGATGCTATGGACATGTTGCTCGTGGCCAAGAATACAGTTTGAAGAGGTTTGGGGTTACCTAACCTTTGGAGAGGTTTGGAAGCGTGGAAGGGCGACGCACAAGAGGAAGAGTAACCATTTCTTGAGCGACCAAGTGATATATGTAACTGGTCTACCCTTAACAACTGCTATTCGAGCCGCGGAGTACAGGGAAGGATGAAAAGGAGTCATCAGAGACTATCGTGGGAGTCTCGATGCTTAGTCATGAACTTCACGACAGTATGGAATATGAGATGTTAAGAGTAATAAAATAAACAAAGTTTAATAAATACTGAAAATAATCGTTAATTATCACAAAGTCGCTGTCATTATTTTAGATAAATTAAAACAAAATTAGTTTTAATGATTTTTTTTTGTTGGTGCGCACAATAATCTAGTTTCGCCACTGGATATATTTAAAATTTCAGGTGGGTAAAATAGGTAATATAGGCTTACGTCTCAGCTCGATATTAAAACCTGTTCCTTTCATCTTCCTCCAATATTTTGGTTCATTCCCCGCCAATATTTCGCTACCCCCTCGTAGCGTAAGGCTGTTAGTGCCAAATCATTTGTTTTAAACGAGGTTACCGTTTTCCCCAGTTGAGATAAGACGCTATTGAGGCTACTGAAATAAAATTTATTAAAATACTAGAAACGGCGTAATGTCTTTAATTTATTTTTATTGAATTTAAAATGTTGATAAATTGTTTTAAGAGTATTGTTTCGTTCTTATTTTTTTAACTAACAGATGTTGAACTAAGTTTCTGGGATTAAATACACAAACAGTGCTCTTGATCCAGATCTATAATTCTCTCACAAGTTCCGTATTGCAAATAGTAAAAATACTATAATCATTTTTGAGATAACATGTGAAAATGTGGAAATAAATACCAAGCCCTGAAAAAGCGATAAAAGGTAATTAAATGTCTGCAGGTGCGACAAAATACTTTAACCTTCTTCTCTCCGGAAAGTAGCGCTTACCAACTGCGCACACTGCAGACTATTACTGTCAATCTTTCAGCAAATGTATCGGCACCCATCATTTTTAACTTTCCATAAAAAAAAATTCAATGTATTGTATATTCATGCCCCACTTGTAGTAATATCGTTTTATTTGATCGTCTTTTATAAGCGATATTTTTAGCGCTATATTTTATCAATTTTTACTTGTTTTTCCCTACCATGGGTATGCTTAAAATTAAAATAAATGCTTTTTGAACTTACAAAGACATTCATTCAATCTGTCAAAGGAGTTGTTTTCTCCGTAACTGAATATGATTTAATTTGTAGGAATACAAAAAATATATTCATGTCTGTATATTTCAGCTTTTAGAAACAAAGAATTTAAAAATTAAATCAATTCGAAATGTTTGACTGACGTAAATTCATTTTAAAATGCAAACCGTGTCTTCAGAGTTGCGTGAAATGCAGCGATAATGCATATCAACAGAAACGCGATTAAGTAAAAATTGTGTTTTGCAAAACCTTGAACTTAATGCGATAAGAAAACTTGAAACGAAATAAAAACAATTTTAATGAGGTTAAAACGTTTGCTATTTGAAATCAAAATTATTAATTTATCTTCATAGTTTTTCCTCGTGTCCTATACTTAAATGTATGGAAGTGAAATGTGGACGTAGGAAAAACTGAAGAGTGCCGAATAAGTACTATATAAAGACGTACATTTAGAAGAATATATGAGGTGACAATTTAATAGGTCTCTTATTTGCTTTTTTTTCCTTTTTTATTTTTCTTTTTTTTCTCTCTTTTCGCTGGTGGTGAATCGGGGATTGTGCGTACGTGTTTGTGCGTTATCTTCTCATTCATTATTTAAAACTGCTTAACTATTTCAATCTATTACTGCCTAACTATTTTAATGTTGTTTCAACTATTTCATTTCCAATTTGTCATTTTGTAAAATGTGGACTCTTTTGAGGCTTTTCTTTTTTTCTTTCTTGCTGACAGTTAACCTGAGGTGGTATGTGTGGGTTTAATTTTTATATTGTTTTCTGCCATACGTTTTTGTTTTTTTATTTATTATTTAATCTAGATATGCGGAGGTGTGGGATGGAAGCCCCCTGATGCCCTTGTGGTCGGGCTCGCCTTACATTGGTGGGGTGTATCTCGGCCGGGGGAATGTTTGTGGGATGAGCGCGGACCTTTTAATGTCTTCTCTCTTGAATGTATTCTTTTTGCCATCTGTTTATTTTCTGTGTTTTTTTATCTTCTTGTTCTACGTGTTCAAGGGTGTGGGCTGAAAAACATCTGGTGTCCCCGTGGCTAGGCTCGCCCTATATTGGTGGGGTGTATCTTGGCCGGGGGGATGTTATTAGATGAGCCCAGACCTTTTGATAGCTTCTGTTTATTAATGTATTCTCTTTTTAATGTGTTCTTGAAATGTGTCTAAATGTATTATGTACATACGATGTTGCTATCAATAAACCTGTATTTTTTTATATTTTTTTTTATGATCGAGTACAGAATTCAATGATTAGGGATGAATGTGAATTTAAGGCTATTTTATTTAGTAAGATAAAGAAGAGTATCTACTCTGAGATGGTTTGGGCACGTGGAACGAATGAATGAAGAAAGACTAATAAACAAATATACAGCGCAACTGTGACTAGAAGGCGCGGTAAAAAGAATCAAGAAAAGTATGGTTGGATCAAATGAATTATTTTTTGATGGAATGAAAATAAATGTTAGTCTTGTTTGCGCTCCCCTGAAGATGAGGTGAAAGCCTTGAAACCGGTAGGGTTATACCGTCACAAAAAATGGAATAAACAGTGGCCTATTGCACAGCACAACGATTATGAAATATTTCTCATTTTTGAGCACATTTCTTTTCTAAACAGCCCTTACCTGATGTTATCATGCATGCTTAGCATATAGATAATCCCGGGGTTTTGTTTTCACGTTATTTTCCATCTTAATTTTCGACTTAATTTAGTGTTTCATATGTATCATAACTTTATATGAGCATGTGTTTCTCTCCCAAATGTTCAACTACCTAGAAGCCTATCGCCGTTTTGATTAAGACAAACAGTTCTGAAGAAATCAAGTTTTGGCGGTTAAATTACTTTATTTATTTAAGCTTATTTTTTAATTACAAATATTATCAATGTTCACATACACTACACTCCAACTACTCGATATCTGAATGTATTACAATAACATATCGGAAGACCTTTACAGGTTTCTTCGTAGTCTATGTTCCCTTAGTAAGTTTTCTGTGGTGTTCTGGCAATTTTGTTTTTCTAAACATACGCGGATGCAGGGAAGATCCTTATCGAAAGGGAAGTCACGTTCAACAATTGATTTTTGTTGTTTTCAAACATGTGAAACCCAAGCGCCGAACTTCTAGACTTTTCCCATTGATTTAAGATGGCGGTATACAGTCATGTGACGACAATTCATTTGCTCAATCAATTCTACGGGGGTTTGAAGGGGATCTTCATGAATAATATGGTTTAAGCGGTCCTCATCGAAGTCTATTGGTCGTCCAGAACGCTCCATGTCTTTCAGATCGAAATTACCGTCTTTGAAATGCAAAAACCATCCGACGAGCTGTCCTTTGATTCATAGCATCTTCCCCGTACACTTCGCAAATATCGCGAGCAGCTTTGGCAGCTTTATTCCCTCGATTGAACGCGAACAGAAGGAGGTGTCGAAAATGCTCACTTTCGTCAACTTGACATTCCATTTTGAAGGCTTGTAATCAAATAAAATAATATATGTAACGTAAAAGCAAACACAATATCTTGTAGAGCAGAAAATTATCTTTCGAATGACGTATAACCTTTATCATTTTGTTTTACTTTTGGTGCTCACTTTTAAATTTAAAAAAAAAACGGACATAGCTTATGTTAACACCCAATACAAAAAAAACATGTATGAATTTTTTTTAAACTTATTCGATGAAAACAATAGTGAAAATGTATGTGTTACCATACATTAAAACATGAAAAAATAGCATGTTAAATAATATACAAATTAAATTATTTCAACCATTTCATAAAATTTAATAGATTTCTTCTGAAGGAGCTGATCGACACATCTAATACGTCTATATGAGGATACACACGATTAAAAAGTGTGATTCGACCTACCAACATTTGCAAAGGCAGGTGGTTCGACTTATATGTTGATAGAACAATCGATGGGTACATTGTTTTAAATAATTATCCGGAACATACAAACCAAGACTGTTCAGGATGGATGGGTTAACTAAATTACCCCTGAGCAAACAAAAAAGTGGACACCTAATCGAAAAGATCTTTCACTCTCTAATGTCTCTGTTAAACTTAATATGTTGAGCACTCACAACTGGTTCTTTTATATTTTTTTGTAATATTTTTTTTACCCGACTTCACGAAGAAACCATACAACACCACATCCTCGCTTGGACCGTGAAGTTCTATAAAAGCCAACAAAATCACAGCAATCCCTTAGTCGCTGCCCTGGGGGCTTACGGGAGTAAATCCGACCTACCCTTCCGTTATAAGCACAAGCTCCCGAAGCATTATCTGTTGCCTGACTAGTCCACCTACAGTATTAGCTGGGACGACACAGGTCTGAGTGAATGTGATGGAATACAAGTAGCCTGAACGAGTGGACTTGTTTTTGCTAAATAATTAGTGTAAGAATTGTTATCTAGTTATAAGTAGTATGTAGGTGCTAATTATTTCTAAGATCTCATATATTAAGATTGAATTAATAAAATAAAATGATATGTAGGAAAATAAGATTAAGTAAGTGCATAAATGATAACATATAATTAAGATTAGTTAAGTAATACATTTGTATATAGGTATAGCCTTGACAAATGTTTGTACAATAATTTACTTTGTTTAATAAAAAAAAACTTATATTTTTTGTTATGTGCCGTGTACTTATAAATTAATAAATAGATCTGTAACTACGCATCCCCAGTAAGAAGACACTTAAATAAAGCCAGGGATTAATCCATACTCTCTGATGTAGAGACAACAGATAAATCTTTTGTGAACCCTTATAATTTTGAGTGTTATTTTTTTATGAAAAAAATCACTTTTCTTAATAGAAATATATAATATGAGCTATGTAGCGCTTTTCGTTAAAAGTGTGACGATACGTTTTCTATTTGTAAACCAGCACCAACATTGCTTGTGGAGTTGAAATAACACGACACTGGCTTATCCTCAATTCAGAGAGTGAAATGATTGAGAAGGATCTGTAATCAGCGCTATTCTTCGAATGTGCAAAAGTGGAGGTAAATGACTTACTTAGTGAGTTTAGTGAGGAGTGTTTTTGTTTGGCTGGTAATTGCGAGGCAATCTTCCCCATTACCTGAGTGATTGATGCCGAGGCTCGACTCGGCCCGCCCTGGCAAGGAATCGCATGATTTATCGTCGTGTGCGCTGACTGAGAATTCTGGTGACCACAGTACGAGTACTTCTCAATTTATTTGTTAAATTTTTAGTTTTATTCATCTTGATGTATGGAAGGGACACTTTGACATAGCAGATATAGGACGAGAGTAAGATTAATGCTATGTAGATGTGTGCACTAAGGAATATTTTTAGTGTCGTTATTTGAGAAAAGGCGAAATGAAGACATCAAAAACGAATGCAAGGATAAAATGGATGTCTTGAGTAAGATGAAGAAAGGAGCTTTAAGATGGTTTGTGAAAATGAATGATAAAATAATAACTAACTGAATATAAAGGGTCTTTTCAATTTATCGTTTTTTTTTATTTTTGAATAAAACACAGATGGCGTCGCGAACTTGCCTGGGTCTTGTGACATTTGAGAAGTGTAATGTATGACATTTATAAAAATTGAGTCGTATACAATACGACAACGCGTTCAAATTGAGAATTATTTTATGTATTGTAATCTCCGGAAACGGCGATGTTAATTGGCCACCAAGATCATGTGCTCTGTTACCGTTGGACTATTTTCTCTGGGGTTACGTGAAAAGTCAGGTCTATAAGAATGACCCCCAATCAATTCCTCAGCTGAAGGACGAAATTATTCGCGTTATTTGTGAGTTAGAACCGCAATTATGCCAAAATGTCATCGAAATGAAAGCAAATTGTGTGTTGTATTCTTGAAATTGAATAAAAAAAAACGCTTAATTTGAAAGACCCTTTACAAGTCATGAGTACAAGGTGTGCGTGTAATAGGTAGACCGAGTAAAACAGAGGACCTGGTTATGAAAGAAGGTAAAGTGAGAAATATGAATAATAGAAGATTGTACATGATGAGATGTATGAATGTGGAGGAGACGAAAGTTGTGTGCTTGGATAGAAAGTATTGAAGATTCGTTCTCTCTGCCTACCCCGCAAAAGACACGGCGTGATCGTATGTATGCAGTTTTAAAGCACTAACAACAATATGTTTTCTTTATAGTTAAGTCATTAATATTGTGTAGGTTTAAAAACATTGTAATTTGGTTTATCAAACACTGTTTATTCCACTTTTTGTAACGGTATAAACCTACCGGTTTCAAGGCTTTCATCTTATCATCAGGGGAGCACAAATAATACTTGATGGTAAGCCTTGAAACCGGTAAGCTTATACCGTTGCAAAAGGTGAAGTAAACAGTGTTTGATAAAACAAATTACAATATGTTTTTTTGGTAGGACTGTAATCTCGGCACGGATATATACATACACGTACATATATAAACACATGTATTTATGAAATTCTTTTTATAGTGAATTTGCAATATCGAAAGATCAAACATCTCATTCCTTTGTGTGAAAAACATATGCTATAAAATGTTTATTTCATGGTTAAACGTTTCGACTTTGTTCCATATGATTCCCGGTGGATATCAAAGTTATTATGTTTGCTTGGCATGCTGGTGTCCTGGGTTAGACTCCCGGTGGATGTTGAAGTTATTAAGTTAACTTGGCATGCTGGTGTCCTGGGTTAGAATCCCGGTGGATGTCAAAGTTATTATATATGCTTGGCATGCTGGTGTCCTGGGCTAGATTCCCGGTGGATGTTGAAGTTATTAAGTTAACTTGGCATGCTGGTGTCCTGGGTTAGATTCCCGGTGGATGTTGAAGTTATTAAGTTAACTTGGCATGCTGGTGTCCTGGGTTAGATTCCCGGTGGATGTTGAAGTTATTAAGTTAACTTGGCATGCTGGTGTCCTGGGTTAGATTCCCGGTGGATGTTGAAGTTATTAAGTTAACTTGGCATGCTGGTGTTCTGGGTTAGATTCACGGTGGATGTCGAAGTCGTTTTATTTTCTTATCTTTTATATTTTTGTTCAGTATCGTATAACTTATATTATATGTTTTTGGAAGTTTGTAAAGACACATTGATAAACGTCAAGTTATGGAGAATATGTACCTATAATGGTGATTCACGATTAAATAAACAAAATACTATAGCCGAATGCGTTATAATATCCCATGTCGAAAGATCTACGAACATTTATTTGTAGTACTTAATCGAATACCCGCAGCCACCAACTTCCTATCCTTATAATAATTATTTTTTCTTAAATATTTTGAAACTGTTAATTATTGTAGGATGGATTCCGTTAGAGCGCTCTTTAAACAACACTGTATAAATTGTCCTTTCCTTTTTATTATTATTATTATTATTACAACAATATACTTTAAATGTATAAAATTGTTCTTACATTCATACATACTCTTACGTAATCTCTCCCTGTCGGAGTAGGCAGGTAGGACAGAGCGCCAGACTTTCCTATCTCAACACAAATTCTACGCCTCTTCCATATCCATACACCTTCTCACACAACTTCTACGATTTATCTGCCTTTCTACGTTCCATTCTTTCCTACGTATTTTCTTCGAATAATACGAGTCTATATCATATACCGTGGAGTTGTTACATGATATTTCGTTTATTTTATTTAGAATTACACGTTATTTATTTCTAGAAAAATAATACCATTAGGATTATCGATCATGAATCGTTTATAATTTTATTTTATTTAATTAACGACACAACAGTGTCTTTTATATACAAATGACAAGTTATACAAGTACTTTATGTACTTTACAAGTAATTTATTACAAGTTATACAAGTACTTAAATTTTGACAAAAAATACAAAACTTTGTCTTAAACTAACATGAAGATACAAAAAGCAGTAGTAATAATAAATTACAGTCATTGTTTTAAAATTATTAAATAATTATATGTTTATTTAAGTTCAATATATGTTATGTATGTATACCACAAAATATTACCAAACTTCACCAAGCAGACTTACGTAATTGTCCAAGACTTATTTTATAATTTTTTTGACCTGGCGAGTTTATTGCCATGTGGCAATCTCTTCCAACCAACCAGAAAGATGTTTTTATGGGACCTAAGTGTTAATCAGACTGGAATCCTATTTAAAAAAATCTGGGTTCCAGCGGGGATCGAATCCGCAACCTCCGGATCGGCAGACAAGTGTCTTACCACCAGGCCACGGAGGTCGTCATAAATGGATGCCAAAAATAAATAAATAATTAAATGGATGCCAAAAATATGCTCAATAAATATATGTTAATCTTTATTCTAAATATTGTTTTATAAACAGTAGAAAATCTTCTAAATACAAACATAAATTTCATTTAAAGCGTGTGTGGTTGGATCCAAGTATTAAATTATTTCAGCGCGTCTGAAGCCTTGGATATTAATACTCCTACAAAGTTAGACATTTTGTAACATACAATTTAAGTTAAACCTGATTTTACTTAAGTAACCACAATAACTTAATTAGAGTCTTCCTAAGATACACTTTTTCACTTCCTAAATTACATTTTTACTTTGAAATTTAAATAAAGTAATGTGTATCGTGGTAATAAAAACTAACAATTTAGATTTTTTTTTCAAATCATTACGTTTTACACCAGGGCTGTCCAACGTTTGTGTACATGTGAATTACTTTTTTTGAAGGGTTGCCAGGAAAAAAAATTCAAATTAAAAATCAGATATAATACTTAAATATTTATTATATACCAAAAATTATGCAGCATTTATATGTTAACAAGAAACTAGGAATACAATAAATGCTGGTGTAAATAAGACTAGGAACACAATAAATTCCGGTGTAAATAAGACTAGAAACATAATAAATGCTGGTGTAAATAATATTAAAATTAATGAGATCTTTGACATCTCTCAGATTTGTAATTTTTTTTAATTTGAAATTTATGACAAAAATGATAATATTTAACACCGATTAAGCTTTTGATCACTGAAATAATTTTGTATTTATTTTATAATGTTCACATTGGATAATGCATATTCTGCTAAATATAATATGTAGACCGAAAATTTATTTTGTGTATTTCCAAATAGTCTTTGGATTTCAAATACAAATAATTGGAAACTTTGATTATTTCTGACTATGACATAGTTCTGTACGATTTGCACCAATTGAGTTGAAATTTATTTTGTTTTGAGATTTTAGCTGAAATTTGTTTTATTTAATGGTCCATTTAAAAGCATGCTGCGATCGACGGGTTGGGTACGCCTGTGTTAGACCATTTACGATCGATTATCCATCGCTATCGAGTATGATTATCAACCATCATGTAGATGGAAGTTGCCTCTTCGTATATTAGGTTATTGTGTGAAAGCTATTGCAATTCAGCAGGCATATAGTTGATAGATCATACCCAAAGTTCCGATAACAAGTAAATCCAAATTGCAGGATAATCGGCATGTAAAATCAGCTGAAAATTTTCGTTAGATAGAGTTATATATAACGCTATTTTAATTAGGCGTAAAAGTGCTATAATAATTAAATATACGCAGTATATGTTCCACAGAAAAATGTTAATTTACTAGTTAAACCGCTGCGTTAGTGGATCTACCAGGAATGGAACCTGGGGCTCCCGCTTGCTTAGTATGGACGCTAACCGTTTGACTATATCCACTGACTTATTCAAACTTCCTACTAGTTCTTTTTCAGGTGGTGATGGCTTTAAACGAAAAATTCATCCACTAGGGCACGATGTTCCTTTCAACTTCCAGAGTTCCAGAAGATCAGTGGTCTTAAGGGGGTATTTTACTCAAGAGGCGTGAATCGTTGCAACTGTGGCTAGTTTTAACCTAGGGACTGATAGCTACTGGTAATGCAAAGGGTGTTGAGGGTTATCCAATTGTTAGGATCTCTAAGGACTGCTTCTAACATCTCTCCTGATTTTTGGAAGAACAATCCCGATGAGCATGAGATATTTAATGAAACTGAATTAATGCAACTGAGAAGAAAGAAGGTAGCAGGAGGAGTGGTTGTTTGAAAAAAGGTTACGATTGAAATGTGTGAAGGTGGAAAAGTTAGCAACGACGAAGGAGAAGACAAAGATGATGAATATTATATTATATAAAAACATCATTCCTGATTGATAAAATCATTTTAAAATATTTTCACTTTCTTTGATAATTTATAGCTTATCTATGACATCAAAATTAATCTGAACTTCCTAGACCCCCGAGAATCTTCCTAGACCCCCAAAGAATATTTCTAGATCCCCCTCGTCATACGTGTTAGTTATACAACTGTATGCTAAGTGGTAACAATAACGCTGAAGACGAATATTTAACCTGATTGGTAACCTTATTTCGTTACAAACGAACTCGAAACCACCAGTTGGAGTACTGATATCTTATCAGTTAAGCTGTGGAGTAAGCCTAGGTTTGAGCTTAAATATTTTGGTATATATTATACGAGTGCATATATTATATAATAAAAATAAATTTTAATACAAGACCTTAATTTCTTTGTAAAAGAACAAAATTAATACATTTGATAATAACTTGAAAATATTTTTATTACATCAAATATTAAATTAATTTATTGAAATGTGAAAGGAAATTTTGTATTTTATTTAAGAAGCATGTGATGTATAAATATATCATCGTTTTTGTTGCCCATTAAAAAAACTCACCCTCTTGATATAAATATCAATTATTGTAATGAAAAATGGCTCCCAACTTTGAGGATATCACGTTCCAGAGTTGCTCATCTTGTAACCTGGGCACCCCAGTGCCCTGCGGATCCTGTCACACTCGCAATATATA
This sequence comes from Odontocerum albicorne, assembly GCA_949825065.1. NCBI lineage: Eukaryota > Metazoa > Arthropoda > Insecta > Trichoptera > Odontoceridae > Odontocerum > Odontocerum albicorne. The sequence goes on from OX463841.1 coordinate 15,811,579, forward strand.
TTGGAAAACCATCGTGTAATTAATTCGTCCTGTAGGAGCATGCCAGGTAAAAGGAACCCGAGGAATTTGTCTTCAGACTTAGAGGGAAGGATGTCAGCAAAGTTTTAACGATTTAATTAATGGACTAATAATATAATAAAGACTATTTCCAAGTTTCGTATTATGTTTATAAAATTTGTGTATTATTTGAATTTTATTTTTATTAACGTGTAATATTTCAAATCTTAAAACACAGCATATTTTTTTAAAAGAAGGAAAGTGATTTTATACCCAAAAAAATAATATAAATACATAACATCATGCCGTTTTCTTGTAGGGATAGGCAGAGAGAAGAAAGCGTCAGACTTTTCTATCTCAGCACACATTTTCTCATAAATCAAAGCTTCATCTCTCTTTCGGGATAGAGAGAGAAAAAATACTTTCCTATCTTGATATACATCCTTCGCTTCTTCCACGTCCGTACAGCTTCTCATACAATTCCTGCAATTTCTCTAGCTTAATATGCTTCCTTCTGTCATAATATCATTAACTTGATCTTCTCTCTTCGGTCTTCCTCTCTCACGTCTTCCACTTACATTTGTACTTTTTTTCATTCTTTCATCATTCATTCGTTTCACATATCTTAACCATCTCAAAACGCTCTTATGAATCTTCTACACAGTATAGCCTATTTATTTATCTAATTTTCTCTCTCTTACAACTAACCAGAAATATGTCAAAGATAGGAAACCCTTTTAAATAAAATAAGGTACATACGATAATCGAATCCCTAGCCCCCGAGTTGGAAGACAAGCGTCTTAACAACTAGGCTATGTAGATCGTCATTTCAATAGTTTTTAATATAATGAATGTATATTTCATTGAAATAATCGAATTTCGTTTTCTATACCCAGATAAATTTGATGAAACACGATTTTTTATTTTATCTACCACAAAACGTCAGCAAGAATAATTAATGAATGAAATTTAACCAAGAGAATCTTTCCCATTGTTTGATGGAACGAATGAAATTTAACCGAGAGAGTCTTTCCCATTGTTTGATGGAATGAATGAAATTTAACAAAGAGAGTCTTTCCCATTGTTTGATGGAATTAATGAAATTTAACCAAGAGAGTCTTTCCCATTATTTGATGGTAAAGAAACTGTTAAAAATGTTTTTGTTTTTAATATTCAATACGCCATATTGTTTACTCATTTTCTGGAAAACTCTTAATTTTTTTGCGAATTATTTAATTACTTATTTCTTTTAACAAATACTTCTTACACATGAATACATCACGTCTTTTCCTGTTTGACAAAAAAGAGGGAATGCTAGAATTTTCTATCTCGATACATATATTTCTCCTCTTCTACATTAATACACCTTCTCATACAACTTCAACGATTTCTTTGACTTTCAACATTTCCTGCTTCCAAAATATTCATATAATGTATGGTCTTTATTTACTACATCTTCCACTCACATATGCACTGTATATTTATTTTGTTAGTTTTTCTTCATTTATTCATTCCACGTGTCCAAACCATCTCAGAGTGCTCTTTTTCATCTGATTCAACACATCAGACTTAAATTCATCTTCATGTCGAATCACTTCATTCCGCATACCATCATATATTGTCCCCCTTTATATATATTATTCTTAGTCCACGCATTTCTACTGCATTCATTTGGCTTCTTTCGCGATGTTTCCGCGTTCATGTTTCATTTTCATACATCAAAGTTGGTATAAAATACTGCTGTGGATAGTTATCTTACTAAATTTTGGTATTATCTGATCTTATTTTATTTGTTTTAGTGCCCATTGACTTGATTTCCTATAGCTACACGCCTCTCGTTATTCCTTATAACTCTTTTTTTTTTATTAAACAAAGTAAATTATTGTACAAACATTTGTCAAGGCTATACCTATATACAAATTTATTACTTAACTAATCTTAATTATGTGTTATAATTTATGAACTTTCTTAATCTTATTTTCCTACATATCATTTTATTTTATTTTTTCAATATATGATTTCTTAGAAATAATTAACACCTACATACTACTTATAACTAGATAACAATGCAATAAATACTATAAATTCAAGTACGTATATCGTACTTGAATTTATAGTCTTTATTGCATTGCATTGCACTATTTTGCATATTGGCTGTAATACACTTAATAGTCATCATATAATATATTGTTATAGAGTAACTTATTGCGATGTTTTGCCGTGGATAGTTTGAAAAATCTTTAAATAACAATAATCGATTGGTTACATTAATTTAGACACACAGTTTTATTGAGGTCGAAATTAATTTAATCTAACTTTCCATTCCTAACAAAGTGAAACGAATACAGTATGAATTTCACATGCTGAACGCGTTTTCGTGATAAGATATAATATTGGCTTAGCTTACCTTCTGTTTCAGTTAATTGGCGTTTGCTAAGACCGGGGATGTACGCGATTCAGCGTTCCAAAAACGTAACAATTTAAAAAGGTTTCCTTTAACGGCCCCGTTAATTACGCAACGTTTATGGGATTTGCAATAACTGTCACCTGATCGCTATATTAGTTTTCGTTATTAGTATACATACAGCCTGAATTAATTAATTGAACTTCATTTTGTTTTAAATTATGTTTAAAGCAATGTGTTGTACTGAAAGTTTTTTTAGTATATCTCGGATAGATGTCAATTTTTTTTCGTTGCTCACTTCATTCCAAACGTGTTGAATGTATATTGTTTTGGCTAACATTTATCCAAATTGCTTGATCGATGGAATAAAATGAGTTGTTTTTTCGGTGCTTGATGTTTTTTACCATCGCAGAAGGAAAAATGCAACGCGAACAAAATAAGACACGTACAGTGTATGGCGACGTTTCACATTAAATGATAATTAAATAATAGGTCGAAACCCAAAGAAGTATCTATTGGAATCATAAACGATTGTTTTCGATTGTACATACGTTGACTGGGGTTTTCCAATCTTTTGAAATTATCTGAATAATTCATTTACGTATAGATGTATTATACTCACAAAAAAATATATATTACTATTTCTTATTTCTTCTTTAAAAAAAAATATCGAAAAACGAAGCAAGAATGACAATATACAATACTGCATTGGTGTCAATCTTGATATATGGAAGTGAAGCTTGGACTTTGCAGAACAAGGATAGAAGTAAGATTGATTGTGTGGATATAGCCCACACTAAGAAAAAAGTGTAGATTTTTAATGTATGAGAGAAGGTAGAAAAAAGAGATCAGAAACGAATGTATGGATAAAATAAGATGATTTGGACATGTGGAGAGAATGAATGACAAAAAATGCTTAAGTGAGTATGCAAGCCAGAAGTGTAAGGTGTGCATGGAAGTAATAGACTGAGGAAAACGTGTTTGAATTAAGTGGACCAGATTTTAATAAAATGTTAAGTGATGAATAATGGAAGATTGTGTGTGACGAGATATATTAATGTGGAAGAGGCGAAAGTTGTGTTCTTTAATAGAAAAGTTTGGAGATCTATGCAAGTGTGGAGACACGGCATAATGATATGTACGAGTATGTATGTTCTTTTTAAAAACCCATTTTTTAGAGTAATTCAGTCATTAAATGACATGAAATTTTTAAATAAATATATTTAATAACAATTACGAGTAATACAAACTTTTACAAAATTTCATACAATGAGCTTAATGACAAAACACACTGTCTTTTTTACATTTTTTTACTTTTTAGTTCTAATAATGTAAAAGTGTATCTTATTCACATTTTGGCATTAAATACATGAACAAAGCCAAATACTCGTAACTGAAGAATGATATTTCACATTCCACAAGGTCTTCTTAATCCAGTGGAAATGTCCATAGTCACGTTCTTCCATGAAACTCCATGATACCCACCCTCCTGGAGGGAGACGGTTGGAATTGTATCCGTGTGGTCTCTTGATAAGTCCTCGAGGAATCCAATGCGTGCAGGACCTTGGTCAGATCGGAAAACGCCCATTTTACAGATCTGCAGGTTTAATTTATCTCTTATTTCACAACCTGTTTTTTTCACATACAGATCTTTTAAAATATTTCTGATCGATTGTAAGATCTCAATGGATCATTCTTTATTTTTAATATATGCTAAATATAAAGAATGATCCATTGAGATGGTTTATTCTAGTCAAAATAATAAATCATGATGGGTTTATAAAAACAATCTATTGCAGTAAAAAAGGAGTGATGTTTTGGGATAGATATTTTTAAAAACTATCCAGATCTAATGTTTTGGGATAGATATTTTTAAAAACTATCCAGATCTAATGTTTTGGGATAGATATTTTTAAAAACTATCCTGATCTAATCTTTTGGGGTAGATATTTTTAAAAACTATCCTGATCTAATGTTTTGGGGTAGATATTTTTAAAAACTATCCTGATCTAATGTTTTAGGGAAGATATTTTTAAAAACTATCCTGATCTAATGTTTTGGGGTAGATATTTTTAAAAACTATCCTGATCTAATGTTTTGGGGAAGATATTTTTAAAAACTATCCTGATCTAATGTTTTGGGGTAGATATTTTTAAAAACTATCCTGATAAATCATATTCTAAGAGAAAAACAAATCTTAAAAATAGGAACGTTTATATAGCATTACTCTTTCGCTGTATACAGTATTACCTGGAGGGATGGTTGCCATCTAGCAATATATTCCATCCAACCAGAAATATGCCAAAGAGGCCTTAAGTTAAAACCTGGCTGGACTCTTTTTTATAAAATCGGGGTTTCGACGATAATCGAACCCATAACGCTCGGGTTGGTAGAAAGGCGTCCTACCAACTAGGCTAAGGAGGTCGTCGTATGTACAACAAACCGTATGCACGTAATAAATCCGGAAGATTTATACCAAGATAGATGAAGTGGAGATCTCTTCTCTTTTTACATCACGCTATTTCTCTGTCGAGGTAGGCAGAAATGAGAGAGTGCTGGGTTATCTGTCGCGACATACACATTTCGCCTCTTCCATATCTTTACATCTTCTCATACGACTCCTACGATTTATCTTACATTTTATCTCTGTCAAAATATTATTCTCTTGTTCCAACCATACTTTCCTTGTTTTTCCTCTAGTGCGCATTCTTCCCACATTTGCTCTGTATATTTGTTTTGTTAGTTTTTCTTTATTCATTCGTTTTTCATGCTCAAACCATTTCAGAGTGTTCTTTTTGATCTTACTTTTTACATCAGCCTAAAATTAAAATTCTTTCTTGAACACTGTTTCGTATTCTGTCATACATTGTCACTCTACGTATATTAATGTGCAATATTATAATATTCTGATTTGCCACAGTCAGATTTTAAAAAATATATATTATAACATATATTAATTTCAAAAAGTATAGATACAAATTTTACAAATGACAGATGTTTTTCAATAAGGTGTTTATACATTTTTTATTCTGAATTGAGAGATATAGGCAAAAGCCTAGTTTACTGGGGATACGACAAATGAAAAGCAACAAACCCAGATCCATTAAAATTGTATGTCCAAATCAAATTATCTGTTGTTTTTCTCAAATTGTGTATATTTCTTGTCATGTGTAATAATAAATAAATAATAAATAAATAAAATAAAATAGAATGCCTGTGATTTATCAAAGGTTTCGGCGTTAAGTTAGTGGACTTCATGCTAGAATATTAAAAAATAAATTAATTTGTAATTTGTTTTTATCAAACATTTACAATGTCTTTAAACCTCCACAACGTTAATGCCTTAACTATAAATAATATATAAATTACCTTATTATTCCACTAATTTCATTAATACTCTCCACAACCTCGGGATATGAGGTAGAAACATGTGTAACGGAGATTAATGTAATTAGTAGATAAACGAAGTAATTTATTGTTTAATATTCTGAATGTCTTTGGCTTATACTGATGACAACTGGAAAATTTATAGATTTGGAGATTTCATAACGAAATTAAAGTAATAAATTCTTGCGTAATTTTCTTAGTTTTCTTCTTAATTAAGTTTGATTTAATAACTGCTATAGACTAAAGAAGGTTTTGAATCGATGCCAAAGTTCAAGTTCTTTATGCTTTGTTTGTCTGGCTCATATTTTCTTATGTAATTTATCAAATTTGTTATTCTGATATTTTAGGATGTTTAAAAATGTTTTCCGGATGTTTAAAGAACACTATCTGAAAAAAACAAGTATATGAACATCGAAAGCAAGATGAGGATATACAAAACATGTATCCGCCCCATATTGACATACAGCATAGAGTCCAGAGCCGACACTGTCAGAACCAAAAATCTGCGTCGAACGAGCGAAATGAAGGTACTCAGCAGTATCGCTGGCAAAACCCTTCGTGATAGAGTACGAAACACAGAAATATGAAGGATGTGCGAAGTTGAAGATATTGTCAAATGGGGACGACAGAGAAGAAGGTTCTGGAACGAACATGTATCCAGAATGGCGGAACCAAGAGCCGTAAGAATGGCCAGGGACAGTATCCCCCAAGCAAGCAGACCTCCAGGACGACCTCACAAAATATGGAAAGACAGCTGGCAGTCGACGTCACAAGAGGGAAACGATGATGCAGGACCATAACAGGCCAACAGGCCTAAAAGAAGAGGAAGAAGAAGAAGATATTTTAGGACAATGTAACTTTTCATTACAACTGATACTAAACAAAAATTAATAAAAAAAAAAACAAAATACCAAAGACGAATGTGTCTTATCATATATTCGAAATATTGAGAAATTTAACTTTTTCTTTTATATCACAAAATGTAAATTGTAAATTTTGAAATAAAAAATTGTTTAAAAAACAGGATAAGTCAAAATTCTCAGATTGATCATGTGATCTGATATATATTTTTTCCCAGGGGATTTAATTTATTTTCTCAATTTTCCGTTTGTAGTATCTGGAAGCTTTACTCTTATTCAATTGATAAAAATATATTTTATCAAAGAAATTTCATAAACATGTGAAAATAAACCTTCAAGTAAACGACATGCTTCGCTCTATGAAAGCACTATCAATTTATAAAAAAAACATAACCTTATCACACTTTTTAAAATTATTTTGCGGTCTTTATCAACATAATTTATTAAGTTGGATATGAATTAACTTTATTTTTATTAATATACCATCATAACAATTCCCTGTTGGGTTAGACAGACATGTCAGAGATCCGAACTTTCCTTTCTCAATACATATATTCGTCTCTTCTACATCCATATTATGAAGATCGAGTTTTGATATTTTAACAATAGGTAAACACTTTTATTGCAAATACAATCTGCTGGGCTTATTGCCAGACGGCAATCTCTTCCAACCAACCAGACAAAAGTAAATGAAGCCAGTTACGTGATCGTATAAATCATTCAAATGACTATCCATCCCCATGAAATCCATTTACACATACGTGAGCGTATGCACACAAACCCCACAAAGACGGACAATCACCCGAACATTATTTTTTATATAAAGTGTGATATCATAAATCAAAAGGAAATGAAGGGGTGGAGAGGAAAGGAAAAGAATAATCAGGAATGAAACACGTTATTTTACTGACTAGAAATTAAGATTTTCAGTCGCTTCTTAAAACATGCGAATGCCTTTTAGACTCAGCTATTAGGCACAAAAAATATTTACAGTGAAACCCCGTTTTTACGTGTCCGGAATTCACGTTTTCCCGCTATTTGCGTTCAATTTTTACAATCCCGTTTTATTTTATTACATTAAGTACCCGCTTTTACGTTTTTATTTCCCGCAATTAACGTTAGAAATATTTAAAATGCAAATCAATTTATAAATATATTTAATTAAATGCGCGACGATTTAAAATATTTGAAATGAATATTAGGAAGCAGAAATATGTTGTTTCTATTTATAGACACGTGTGCACCTGCAGCGCTCATGGTCAAGGTTACACGAGTCGTGTAATACGATACAATTGGTGGGAATTTTAGCGAATCCGAGGCAGGCAGACTGTATATTTGGTCAATCTGTGCTTGTGTTTTAAACGTGTCGGTCGTGTACATACAATTTAAATTGTCGTTTATTTCGTGTGTCAATTTACATTTTTTTCATTTCTTTTAATTTTTCGTTGAATCCTTTCAAATAATGTCTCAAGCAAAGAAAAACATTATCGATTCAAGAGAAAAGGAAAATTCTCGAAAAAGTGAATAAACACGTTGGTTCACGTGTTTCGCTCGCGCGTGATTCGGAGATACCCATTACAACTTTGGCTACGATAATGATAAATCGCAAATCGATTGAAAAAAGTTTTCCGATTTGCGTGATTATCTAAATAAAAAATAAATTTCTTTTTTTCTAGCCCCAAATCTACGTTTTCCCTCCAATTACGTTTTTTTCATCAGTCCCTTCAAAAACGTAAAAACGGGGTTTCACTGTATGCTCAAATGGGACAATTTGAAATCTGCAAAAATGTTGAAATGGTGGGGTAGGATGAGCAGACAGAGTGCCAGAATTTACTATCTCGACACATACCTATTTTGCACCTCTTCCACATCCATACACCTTCTCATACTACTACTACAATTTCTCTTTTATGTTGTCTTATTTCAAAATATAATTTCCTTGATCTAACCATACATTCCTTGGTCTTCCTTTACCACGCCTTTCAATCACATTTGCACTCTATCTTTGTTTTGTTGATGTTTCTTTATTCATGGCGTAGAAATGCCACATAATCATAAAATCAAATCCTTATATCGTTATTTGGCGATATACCGCACCTCAAGGATGCTCACTCAAGAATCACCAGACTTTTCTATCCTCACCTCAAGGATGCTCACTCAAGAATCACCAGACTTTTCTATCCTCATCTCAAGGATGCTCACTCAAGAATCACCAGACTTTTCTATCCTCACCTCAAGGATGCTCACTCAAAAATCACCAGACTTTTCTATCTTCACCTCAAGGATGCCCACCCAAGAATCACCAGACTTTTCTATCCTCACCTCAAGGATGCCCACCCAACAATCACCAGACTTTTCTATCCTCATCTCAAGGATGCTCACTCAAGAATCACCAGACTTTTCTATCCACACCTCAAGGATGCTCACTCAAGAATCACCAGACTTTTCTATCCTCACCTCAAGGATGCTCACTCAAGAATCACCAGACTTTTCTATCCTCACCTCAAGGATGCTCACTCAAGAATCACCAGACTTTTCTATCCTCACCTCAAGGATGCTCACTCAAGAATCACCAGACTTTTCTATCCCCACCTCAAGGATGCTTACTCAAGAATCACCAGACTTTTCTATCCTCACCTCAAGGAACACCAGGTTTTGTTAGTGTTTCTTCATTATTTCGTTCCACGTGCTCAAACTATTTAAAATGTATATTTTGAATCTTACTCAATACATCAACTTTAGGGTCATATTAATCTTAAATAATTTAATTTCGTATTTTGTCATACACTGTTAACCAATGTATTCTTCTAAATGCAAGCATCTCTACAGCATTTAATCGTCTCTATTCAGCTTTTTCCGCGTTCATTATGGTATCTGCCTTGTTTTCATATAAGCATTTAAAAATAAAATGCCAATTGTTTTTAAAAAGCAATTAATCGTTTGCTATATTTTATTATCATGAGAACCAAAATTCATATCTTCGATTTAAAAAAAAAAGGTTTCATTGGATTTCCCTTAAGATATTTTTAATATTTTTCTGATTGGCTGGAAAAAAAGTCACATGTAAATAAGACTTCCAGTTTAAACTATAAACATATAACGGAAGTGCAATACAATACCTTTTTTTGTAATTTGTTTTATCAAAAACTGTATATTCCACTCTTTGTAACGGTATAACCCTACCGGTTTCACCTCATCATCAGGAGAGCACAAGCATGTTGTGACACTTGTTTGATAAAACAAGACTCAAGTGTCTTCCTGATGATGTGAAATCCTTGAAACCTGTAAGGTTATACCGTTACAAAAAGTGGAATGAACAGTGTTTGATAAAAACCAATTAAAATGTCTTTAAACCTTCACAATGGTAATGCCTTAACTATAAATAATACAATACATGTTTAATTGCTTTGGTATTTATATTGTAGAATTCCCACTTAAATTTAACTTAAATGTGAATAAATTCTACACAATACACTTAAATTAAAGTGACAGATCTATTTCACTTTACGAAAGCGTTGTCAATTGATAATGCTTTTGTAAAGCGAAAGAGTTACTTATATCATTTTAATTAATTGTGCAGATTTTTTTCACATTTAAGTATTAAATTATTCTGTTTGTAAAACGATTATTTTATTAAAAAAAAACACTTCGCTAAGCTATAACTATGTAGGTTTTATCGTGTCCTTCAAATAACAATATTTCTTAACATTTTCATATCAACCCTTAAACTCTTGCATAACGCACAGTACTTTATTTCGAAAAAAAATTTAGGTTTTCGCATTTTATTTTTCTTATTCTTCTTTGTATGCTATGTCCCAAGGGTATTTGATAAGTCTGAAGAAAATACATTTTCAGCAGGGAATAGCTATCTCTTTGGCAATTAGAATACTACGCCATTCACGAGAGTTATATACGTACATATTTCAACATTCTTGAAAAATATTGGTTCACATACATTTTTCGTATAATTTAAAGGCAATATTTGATATTATCATCATTTATGGTATAAACTTACATAAATCCCAAATTTATGATTACTTCATTTGCCCTCAGTGAGATACAGGCAAAAACCTAGTTTACTGGGGACACGACAAATGAAAGGCAAAAAACCCAGATCTATTAAAATTGTTTGTCCAAATTAAATTACCTGTTGTTTTTTTTTTTCACAAATTGTGTATTTATAGATTTCTTCTTCTTCTTCTTCTTCTTCTTCCTAGCACTGTCTCAACTCATTGCTTAGGTAGGCTGTTGGGGTCGGCTTTTTTCGTTCTCAAGCTGTATGTTCTTCGGTTTTGGGTGTTGCTTTCATCTAGGCCGTTTCTATGCAGGATTTTGGAGCATTGAACTATCCAGGAGTTCTTTGGTCTTCCTCTGGACAGCTGTCGAGGAAGATCCACAGACATTGCCTGATTTACCGTATGATCTGATGGTCTCCGTCTTATGTGTCCATACCATCTCAGCTGTCGCTCTTCCAGCTTACTGTTTATGTCAGTGACCCCCAGGCTACCACGAATGCGTGAGCTCTTAATTATATATTTCAGTGATACTCCTGCCGACCACCTAAGCATTCTCATTTCTGCTGTTTCAAGTTGCCTAGAGTAGGAGCTGTACATAGTCCATCATTCTGAGCCATACATAATTGCGGGTCTAACGATAGTCTGGTATATTTTTCCTTTTAGTTTTATAGGCATTTTTGGGTCACACAAGACTTCTGTTACCGATCTGTATTTATAGATTTCTTGTCATGTATAAAAAAAATAAAAAAATAAAATAGTACTTGAAAATATTCTGAGTGATAGTTTTTTTTGTTTGCCGCTCCCAAATTTACCCTAACCTAACAACTAAGTAAAATTAATGGTTAAATCACGTTGGACCTGAATTGAGTCTTTTTTATCATTTATAGTGATCAAGTCGAATCCAAAAGTACTACAGAAGGAAATAAGAACAAGAATAAACAATTTATTTCTATCCCAAATCACTTAGAGAAACAGGACCTTTTGTGCCCGAGAATCCGATTTTTTTTTGTTTCAATTGATCACTGACGCCTAACATGATTTCAATTCTCCTAATATAAAACACAGATCTAAAAAGGGTTACATAAATATTAGGTGGCATATAATCCAGATCACCTTTATTTCTGTCTCTTTTTATAAATTCTTTTTTATCTGATTAGCCATGGGATAGGTTTGCGTATTGTTCGGAACGCTCCTTATTTCACACGATGTGGGCAACCAAGGACAGAAAAGGATTCAAAGGATGATTATTATCTCCCATAGAAGTGTCACGCGTTAAACCATTTGTTTGCTATACCACCTCGTGACAATGGGCGGCTCTGTAAAATCCTTGAAGAATGGACTCGAGACAATACAATGGATACTTGCTATTTTAAAGCATTTATTGCTCGAATTTTGTTTCTTTATTTTTTTAAGACAGGTATTTAACCTTCGCTTTTTTTCGGAACTTTTTGAACGAATATGTTTGTATTTTATTCATTTATTTATATTTTTTCTTTGTATACAAACTTTTTTAACCCATGAAAGATTTTACAAAAATAAATATCTGTTTAAATTTAAGTAAAAAGCAAGTAAATGGCTTACCTCCATCAATAATGGTAGAACTAGAGGAAACGATGTGATTTGTCAAGGATAAGGCAAATTAGGGTAAAAGGATATTCTGAGTGATGTAATATTTTCTCTAAAATGTAAATAATTCTTTCTAAAATGTAAATAAGGATGATGCACATGTGATTAATCTTAGAAGTTCGATCTACAGTCATGCTGAGTGAACTGCAAATGAAGATGTGCAAAATGTGATGTGATCTGTTGAAAAAAATGTGGAATTTTTCAAGAAGATTTGAATTGTTAAGCACGAGAAATAATGTTGACAGAATGTGAAGGTTCCTTCATTGCCTGATTTTAAGACATTGATGTCTCTTTCGATACTCGGACACATGGTTATACTTCCTCAGGTTAAATTTGAATCTTAAACGCCATAAAAATGTTAGTCTAACTTTCAAATAAAGACGATAAAATACGCTACAGTATTTAACATAATATTAAGTAAATTTTTTCGCGATTTTGTGTTTGTTACCTTACATTTATTTGCATGAGAACTATAAAATATCTATGTGTCGTTTAACCTTTCCCTTCCTGTGCTAAAAAAAACCCCTTGTTCCGGTACTGTGTATTCAATACACATCAATACACATATAAAAATGAGTGATTTAAAATCGGAAAAAATAAGAATATTCATAGCCAATCGCCTAAATTAATTAAATTTGAAGTCAAAAGTGATAATAATTGAAATTTAATTGCTGAAAACATGAAAAAAACATCGGCCGACGACGTTCATAAAACGGGCAAAGAAACCACCTCAAATGGATGCCCGAGAGCTACTGAAGCGAGAGAAGCGAGCGAACTGAGATTCTATTTCTTGCGTTCCCATATGCCGAAGTAGAGTGAGAGTGATACATGAATAACATCGCTTCCACACCCATGGCGGTTTTTTAGAATTTATATACCTACGTCACACACTGGCACACGTTTGATTGTATTGGTGAATTTATTCCCGATTTCCACAAAATATCTTTGATGTGGCCGATAAGTGCTAATTATTATTACTATTATTTTTTTATTCAACGCGTTAGTGTATTACGGAGGAATACCTTAAATCTGAATCCAGTATTTATTATATTTATAGAGATATTAAAGTTTTTAGAAGCAATGTGTACTAGTTACACATCACAGGGAAGGAAGGGTTAAAAAAAGTACCTAACATATTATCAGGCTAGAAGATTCAATGATAAACATCCAAGAAAGTTGTACCGGTAAAAAAATACCATCACTATGATATGTTTTACATAAAAACGTGGAAAAACATTCAATTTAATTTTGACATCCCAAAAAAAATTATTTCAATAAATATATTTTGAATTTACAAAAAAAATGTTCCCGTTATGTTCCGTTAACCGAGATAAATCAGTTATACGTCGATATCGTCATGTAAATGATTTATCTCATTTAGCGCAAACATATATAATTTCAATTGCGATTTTAAAGGATAGTGTGTTTTGAATTTTAGTTATTTGAAATAAGTAGCGTAAAAATGTTAAAAATAAAGCTTAAAAATTTACTCATTTTTATTTGCAGTTTTACGAAGTGTAAAAAAAAGGTTTAGCAAAACTGCGTCCAGATATCCTCGGTACTTCTCAGAAATGATCCATTCTCTTTTGTACATATAATTAAATTGTAAGTGCCATGTTAAAAAGAGACAGTTTATTATGAATTTTTAACAAGATGAATTACATATTATATTTAGATGCTTAACTGCTCTCTCTCTCTCTTTTTTTCAAGTGCCTGAGAGCTTTCAGGACCGTGCTTTTGAAATAACGCTAATGAAGTTATCGTTTTATTGTTATTTTATTTTTATATTCATTCCGATATTTTTTTTCCATTTAAAAAAAACAAATAAGATTTATTTAATTTACTTTCTAATAATATTCTACAGAAAGATAAAAGAAATGTTTTAAATTGGACTACTTGAATGAGAGCTGATGGACGGTAGAAGGAGGTACTGTGGTGAGTGCAATATATATAAGGACGTACTGCATGAGACGCTTAAAAGTATTTATGCTCAGCACAAATGGGAGCAAGCAACAGCAGATTAAACCAAATGGAGTGGAACTGTTCCTAGTTATCAGGGACATAATAGAGAAAGGAGACGTAAACAAGCTACTGAAGATTCTTGCTCTTTATACAACAGGATTTGCTTATCACAAATTTGCTTACATAGTCATCTCCAGGTCGAAGAGGTGTTGGCAGATGGAGGTGTTGACATTAGAGGGTCGAAGAGGTGATGGCAGGAGGCAAATCTTCTGGCTCCGCAATATACGTGATTGGACTGGTATAAGGAGCGTTCAGGATCTTTTTTAGGTTGCCGGGGACAAATATGCCTACTCTCAGGTGATATTCAACGTTGGGGGGACCTGACATAACACTGAGAAGAAGAAGAAGTCATCTCCAGTGGCACAAACGTCAGGTTCCCTGATCACCCACTTTGAAACATGTATAACATCACCGGTGGCACCAATGATAAGTACCTTAATTCCTCACTTGGTGTTTTTTATTCCTTACGTCACAGGTCATGGACATTCATTCATTCATTCATTTATTACCTGAATGCTGTATGGTAGTTGGCTTAGAATCGCACTAGGGAATCGACGAATCCAATGCCCATTTATATCTTTCACCGAAATTTATAATAATATTCAGAGTTTTTGACGCCGATGGAGGTAGTGTCAAATTTCGGACGAATATTGATGAAGGAGTTTTGTGGCACCCCTGTGTTCCTGAAATAACAAAGTTTTTAGAGCGCCCTTTAGGGGAGAGTCTGTTCTCAAAATTGTGCTATGTAAATTTCCCTTTTATTATTATTATCGTTATAGGTGTTAGATGAATAACATATTATGCTACATTTCTGTTGTATACAGTTATATCTGACGAAAAAAATCCTGATGTAATAAAGGAGGTATAAGAGCACCCTAGAGGGGAAAATCTGCTATCTAAACGACACTTAACAAATTGTATATTTATTATTACTATTATTACTTTAAGTGTTAAAGATCAACTAGACATTATCTAACATTTCTATTGTATGCAGTAAAATCGAATGGTGCTCTTGTTCGTGCTCCCCTGAAGATGACGTGAAAGCCTTGAAACCGGTAGGGTTATACCGTTACAAAAAGTAGAATAAACAGTGTTTAATAAAACAAATTATAATGTTTTTAAACCTCCACAACGTTAATGCCTTAATTATGAACAATATATAAAATCTAATAGACTTATTACCACGTGATAGATTATTTTATCAACATAAAATATGTCAATGGCATATATAGTAATGTAAGTCTTAATTTACTTCCGGCACTGTAAGTCATAATTTATTGGAAAGAAACTGGCAGATGCTGCGGAGGAAAAAACCCAAACGTAAGTAGCATAGTACCAGCACGAGCTTTTGTCTAAACTAGTCTAATTTTAATAGTCAACATTTAAAAAAAAGACACAACTTAGTATGATTAAGCTGGGAATAAAAAAAATACACAACTTAGTAAGATTAAGCTGGGAATAAAAAAAAGACACAACTTAGTAAGATTAAGCTGGGAATAAAAAAAAATACACTACTTAGTAAGATTAAGCAGGGAATAAAAAAAATACACAACTTAGTAAGATTAAGCTGGGAATAAAAAAAGTACACAACTTAGTAAGATTAAGCTGGGAATAAAAAAAATATTCAATTTAGTAAGATTAAGCTGGGAATAAAAAAAATGCACAACTTAGTAAGATTAAGCTGGGAATAAAAAAAAGACACAACTTAGTAAGATTAAGCTGGGAATAAAAAAAAAGACACAACTTAGTAAGATTAAGCTGGGAATAAAAAAAAGACACAACTTAGTAAGATTAAGCTGGGAATAAAAAAAAGACACAACTTAGTAAGATTAAGCTGGGAACAAAAAAAATACACAACTAAGTAAGATTAAGCTGGGAAAAAAATGAAAAAAAACACCTCAGAAATTAAGATGATCAAATACATTTAAGTTTTACGAGTATAACAGCCAAAAAACCAAGGCTGTAGAGTTGGAGTTGTAGAGTCAGTTAGTTTTTTGTGAGATCGGACTCAGAAATCTGTACACCTTATTAGTCACGCCACGTAATTAAGTATAACATATAGTTAGCAAAATACGTACTATAATTGGAGTTGGAGCGGAAGTCTTGAGTTAAACATTTAAAATTTCTGAAGTCGGAGTTGGAATTTTCGCCGACTTCATAACACTTAAATAAATACTTCTAATCCGTTTATACGTGTATATAGTACAAGAACTTACTTCTCGTTATATTCTCACAAAACCAAAATGATCTTCAGCACCAACTGCGGAAATTGGCAAATGTCAGTAAAGAAGTTGATTTAAAAATTAATATATCAAAAACCAAATATATGATGGAACAGTTTTGCTACCCCGAAACCAATAATTGTATTGTAGATGAAAAGCAGCTGGAACTTGTCCAGGAATATGTGTATTTGTGCCAACTTATTTCCTTTGGAGGTGGCATATCGGAGGAAATAGCCCGAAAGGCAAACCTAGCCTGGAGCTTATTTGGAAGATTGAACAACAGCTTCTAAAGTGATCTCCCAATGCCTTTGAAGCGAAAGGTCTACAACCAGTGTATTCTACCAGTACTTGCGTATCGCTGCGAGATATGGACGCTCACAGCAAATAATACACAAAAGCTACAGACCGCACAAAGGAGCATGGAGAGATGTATGTTGGGATATACTAAAAGAGACCGTAAATGAAACACCTGGATTCGTAACAAAACAATGTTAGAAGACGTAATAAAGGTGTTCAAGAAAATGAAGTGGGAATGGGCAGGATACGTACCCAGAATGTCAGATTCCCGATGGAGACCCGAAATAATCCAATGGTACTCATGAGCCATAAAGAGGCCCAGAAAATGATTGAAGGTACGCTGGATGGATGAAATCAGGAAGCTTGGCGGCATCACATGGCACCAACGAACAAAAAACCGAACTATTCGTAGTCAACTTAGGGAGACCTTTATCCAGCAGTGGATCGACCCTGGTTGTTAACCCTTCCTTCCCTGTGACGTGTAACTAGTACACATTGCTTCTAAAAACTTTAATATCTCTATAAATGTAATAAATACTGGGTTCAGATTTTAGGTATTCCTCCGTAATACATTTACGCATTGAATGAAAAAATAATATTAATAATAATTAGCACTTATCGGCCCCATCAAAGATATTTTGTGAAAATCGGGAATACATTCACCAATACAATCAAACGTGTGCCACTGTGTGACGTAGGTATATTAATTTAAAAAAACCGCTATGGGTGAGGAAGCGACGCTATTCACGTTTCACTCTCCCTCTCGTACTTCTGTATATGGCAACGCAAGAAATAGAATCTCAGTTTGCAGTTGTGTTTCTTCCTTCATCTTCCTTCATCTTTTTTCTTAACTTACTTGTTTACACCTATTTCAAATTAAAACTTTACATTTTGTTAGGAACCTTTAACTCTGTCCTACTATTTAACATGATTACTTAGCACCCATGCCTTTCCGGTTCACTTCTTAGCGGATCCAGACTGCTTTTAATTTCAATTGAATGCATTATGGAATTGGTTGGCACTTTATAACTGTCACACGTAAATCCTTGGAGCGCTGCTAGAAGGACTCGAGTTACAAAAAAAACCTCGATTCAAGTCCTTAGGCTTTATAAGTTCACAGATTTAACTTTTAATTAGACGTTTAGATGTAGAAACCAACTTTAGTTTCTTACTTTGTTTAATATAATGAAATTTGTAAATTAATCTGAGTGCCATGCTTCGGTAACGTCTAATAAGGATCTAATTAACTGACACTCTTTGAAAGTCACTTCCTTTTTTAGTCCTTTTAAAATATTTCGTTGAGAGAGGGCGGGTGTTTTTTCAAAGGATATTTTTTAAGAAAAAAATGTTTGACTGGGTTTAGTGTTGTAAATTGAAATCTTCGTCTGTTCCGTTTTTCGTAAAGAGATTTGCTAATCCCTTTTGTCTTTTTCGACTTAAGTTAAGGCTTCAAAGGGAATAACTTTAATTGCGTCTGTCACAAATTACTTCGTTGTGTTTTAATTATTTTTTTCTAAATTGATTACAATTAATCTCAATTTTTCAGACAAATTAATTAAAAATTAAACATTTTAAAATATTCGTTAATTTGCTTAATTAGATGTAATGGGAATCTGCAGTTTCTTTTAATACGATTTTTTTTTTAAATAACACGTCCCACGGATTGGTAAAGGTTCTACTCCCTCGACCTCCTAACGGCTTTAAAATTTCCATTTATTGAACTACCCCGTGCCAATTAAGAAGTTTCTTGAGAATTCGAAATAAGAAAATCTAGAGATTCGAAAAATTCGATTAAGTATTAGCTGGGATGACCAAGGTCTGAGTGAATGTGATGGAATACAAGTAGCCTGAACGAGTGGACTTATTTTTTCTAAATAATTAGTGTAAGAATTGTTATCTAGTTATAAGTAGTATGTAGGTGTTAATTATTTCTAAGATATCATATATTAAGATTGAATAAATAAAATAAAATGATATGTAGGAAAATAAGATTAAGTAAGTTCATAAATTATAACATATAATTAAGATTAGTTAAGTAATAAATTTGTATATAGGTATAGCCTTGACTAATGTTTGTACAATAATTTACTTTTGTAATTTATTTTTATCATACACTGTTTATTCCACTTTTTTGTGACGGTATAACCCTACCGGTTTCGAGGCTTTCACCTCATCTTCAGGGGAGCGCAAACAACTCCCCTGAAGATGAGGTGAAAGCCTTGAAACCGGTAGGGTTATGTCGTCACAAAAAAGTGGAATAAACAGTGAAACAGTGATAAAAATAAATTACAATGTATTTAAACCTCCACAACGTTAATGCCTTAACTATAAACAACATAATTTACTTTGTTTAGTAAAAAAAATATAAAAAATCGATTAACTTTTTTGCTTGATTAAATTATTTACTCAGAATATTTTACATATTTTTTTACGAATATCGAAAAATTGTAAAGAAGTAGGAACTCAGTGCCACAAAGTGCATCACAGCATCAATATAAAAAAATATCATATGAACCGTTTCAAAATTGATGGTGTTGATAATACATACATATCACCATGGCGTATCCCTTGCAGGGTAGGCAGGGAGGTGCATCGCCGCGCGGTTATGCATTAAACTTCCGTGCGGAAGGTCGTCCGTTCGAAACCCATGCAGCGCTACTCCCCTCGAATGACACAAGTATTTTTTCCGCGTAGTATTCGGGGGTATAAGAATACGTATGGCTTCGATCATATCTATTCTTAAAAAAAAAACATACTGGTGTGTTCCGATCGTCCCGCTTCAGTGTGCCATTGGATCCAGTACAGCAGTGTAGCCGGTGAGTTTGCTGGTGTGCAACGGCTCTCTTATTAAAAAAACTCACTCAAAAAAAAACATTTGATTCGTCCCATTTTTAGCAGGCACTCGTTCTACGTGCTAAATTAATTTAAGAACGCTCTTCATTTTTCTACTTTCAAAAGTCCTTAATTCAGATTCATGGTCAATAATTTGAAATAAAATTCAATTTTAAATTATTTCAATTTAATGAGTATATTTAAACATAGTGTTTACTAAAAAAATTTACAAGCATAATAAACATGGTTATAGATATAAATCAATCCACCAAATTATCCCTTTGAAACCATGGTTTAATATAAAAAGAATCAACAAGATTGAAGAGTCTGTCATGTGTCGTTTGCGGATGGGCCACTGCGTGGTGGCTAGTCGCTTTTACATAATGAAGAGTATTGTGAAGAATTCTGGCTGCAGTGTGGTTTGGATTAGGAAACTATAGACCAGGGGTGGGCATACATGAGGTCAACGAGAATCACATTCTGGATTTTCATATACGAGGCATATCCAGAAAGTAAATGTACTGAATTTTTGTAGGTTACAATTTTTTTTATTTAAACAAAAAAATTACATGGTTACCGTAGTTCATATGTAAGCTATTTTTCGACATAGTCGCCATCCCTCTCAATGCAGCTGGTGAAGCGGGGTATCAACTTTTTGATGCCTTCCTCGAAGTAGTTTCCCGCCAACCCCTCCGTCCACTTCTCCCCCTCCTCCTTTACATCCTCTTCGGTTGAAAACCTTTTTCCACCCATGTGCAGCTTCAGGGAGGTAAATATATAGTAATCTGAAGGTGCTAGGTCAGGGGAATGGGCAGGATGGTTCAGGACATCCCATTTAAACGAGGCGAGCAGTTCCTTCGTGGCGTTGGCCGTGTGTGGTCTGGCATTGTCGTGCAGCAGGCAGACTCCCTTTGTCAGCATGCCTCTCCTCTTGTTCTGAATCGCCCACCGCAATTTTTTTAGGGTATCACAGTATCTTGCAGAGTTGATGGTCTCCCCTTGAGGCATTTATTCAATTAAAATTATGCCTTGACAGTCCCAAAACACGGATGCCATGATTCTCTTGGCTGAAATTGTGGTTTTCAACTTTTTGGCGGAGGGTGAAGAGGTGTGACGTGACCGTTTTTAAACTCGCGACACCACTTGTACACACTCGTACGATTCATAGCTTTATCACCATATGCAGTTTTTACCTCATTATAAACCTCAACCGGAGGTTTTCCCTTCCAAACGAGATAACGGATGACGCCGCGTATTTCGCACTTGGTGGGAGATTGGATTGACATTTTTTCACGAAACGTGTTGTCGCGTCGACACTTCTCAACGTACTGACCTCGAACCGGTCTCGTTGCGGAGGGGAAGGGTCAGGCTACACGGAAGTGTAGCCAACATGTCGAAAATAAAATCCATTCGGTCGTGAGAGCCTCAGTACACTTACTTTCTGGATACGCATAGTATATATAAAGAGCCACACCATAGTCACGTTCTCACGTAGTATTAAATATACAAATTCAAATTTATAACATATTCTACACAAATCTTAATTGCTATATAAAGTATAAAAAATACACATATAAGAAAACATAAAAATAGCGCAAAACACGGTTTGCGTGGTTTGCGCACATAAAGAGGCAGGATATGCGCGCACCCTACACATTGAAATCGTCGTTGCCGGGCCTCGTAGTCGAGGATCCTCTCGCCATTCCAACGTGAACTGTTCTCTCACGTCGATCGTGTGATCTTCTGTGAGAAAACAGCCCGATCCTAGATGCGCATTCCCTCCCGCAAATACCACATACGAGTACATTGAAATCACAGCACACACGTATACACCAATACTTGCGTCTTTGACAGTTGCATTCATACATGCGCATCTTGTCACTTTCAACATTTAGGAAGGAACATCGCGAGAAAACAAGTATAATGGGGAAAGAAAGTATCTATATTTTTATAAGAGACATTAGGAGCCGCACTTAACCCAACGAGGAGCCGCATTTGCATACGCCTGCCATATACCATTATAATATAGTTGTCCTTTGCGAGACAGATTTGATTTACTAAAAACCATGTCTTTACCGCGTCCAATTAATATTGCGTTTCTTCTTTCTTCGTGGAAATTTTCCACTTATAGATCGATTGTTAAATTTTTGGAGCGTAATCAGTTGAAACTTTAAGTGATCAAGATATGTCGTTTTTTTAATTAGTTTTATTATATTAACTCATGTAATTGCATAATGATTTTAAGTTGGTGGCACAAATCATCCTAGTTTGGGTGGATTGCCTATTATTAAAAAAATAAACGTGGCAATATTTTCTCTCTCTCGTGTTATAATATTTTATAGCATAAACACAACGCGTATTTTATTTATTTATCTCTGAATTTAAAACAGAACAATAAAATATAATCAACATCTTGAATAAAACGCGTTTGTTTTATTTCCCTTTTAAGAAAATTCTCTTAATGATCAAAAGAGCAAAGTGTATCTTTCAAAATGAAATATTTGCTAACGAGCAAAATAATTTTTAATGGGGCAAAAGTTAGAATTTTATTTCATCAAGAGATCTCTGTTCATATCAACCTCCGAAAGAAATAATTGGAAATTCAATATTGTCGTCTTTGTAAAAAGCAACTTTCGTAATGTTTTTTTCAAATTAAAATTAAAAACTTCCCCAAATCGAATTGAAAATAAAATAATATTAGAGAGGAAATGAAAACAGCGAGGAAAAGTTTATAAGTATTTTAAATCAATTGTCAACTGCTACGATGTATATACGATAAGGTGTATGAATGTAGAATAGGCGAAATATATGTTCCGAGATAGAAAAATCTGACTCTCTGTCCTCTTTGCCTACCTTGACAAAGAAACGGCGTGTATGTATGGCCAATTGGTATGAAGTTGGAAAATATTGAAAAATACTATGAAAAAAATGTGTTGACCGTAACGTTATACTCTTACAATTGGTTAAGTGGTTACATTGTTATTTACAAAAAAAAAACATTCCAATCGTATTTACTAATATTACGTACTTATCCGCTTACGTACTTATCCTGTATGACTTAACAAAATAAAACATAGTTTATAATTTTCCAATTAATTTACACAATAATAGTGGAAAATAAAATTCTTTGCTTGCATTGCTCCTCAACTAATAGTCACAAGATATGATTGCTCCTCAACTAATAGTCACAAAGTATTAATGGCTCTCAACTAAAAGTCACAAGGAATAAACATATATGGAAATGCTAAACCGACTAAGCTTTTTCGAGAAACCTGATATCTGACATTTTATATCTCTTCTGTATATTTTCATATGATTCTTAACAAAATATCCACGACTAGCTAAAATATTGGAAAAATGTTTTTTTTGAATTTTACTACAGAGTTTACTTTTATTTCTATCACGCCTTTTAGTGACCAAAGTCACTCTGAAAGCTCTTCAATAACATTGATGCATCTCTTAAAAAGTGTCAACTGATTTAATCAACATCTTTAGCGTTCCGATATTCTAGAGCAAGTGGATTAAATTTACCCCTCCAAAAGATAAGTAATGGTGGATGCTATTTGTGCCATTTGTCAATTTATATATTCAATCACAACGTATTGACGACCTCCATGACCTTGTCAGTAAAACGTCTGGCTTCCGATTTGGTGGTTGTGGGTTTAATTCCCATTGGTGCCAAAAATAGTTCCAGTCTGGCTTTACTTATGGTCTTTTTAATATATTTCTGGTTGGTTGGTAGATATTGATTGCTACATGAAAAAAAAACGCTTAGCTATACTGTACACAACTAAAGCGTAAAACAATACAATACTATATATTATCCTGCATTCACACATTTTTACTACTTTAAAACATTTTTTTTTTAAACGTGCTTTACTTTTGTGATGTGGGGCTTGTTGAGTATATGCCAATTTATATTTTATATTTTTAAATTAGGAAGAGTTTAAAATGGTTTTAAAGTTGCCGTATTGAGTTGGCTGAAATAATGATTGACGTTTTGAAGACGTTGAACCCTTATCTTCAGGGCACTGTCAATAAACTTATCGTGCAAAAAAAACTAAGCATACAAGATGTTTTAATAATAATAATAAATACAGGTTTATTGACAGCAACATAGTATGTACATAATACATTTAGACACATTAAAAAGAGAATACATTAAAAAACAGAAGCTATCAAAAGGTCTGGGCTCATCTAATAACATCCCCCCGGCCAAGATACACCCCACCAATATAGGGCGAGCCCAGCCACGGGGACACCAGATGTTTTTCAGCCCACACCCTAGCCTGCAGAACGCTGCAACACCATCGATATGTCAGCCGTAATTTAAGACAGCTAAATACTGCTAAAAATCCGAAAATCATATATTTTAAACAAGTCGTAAAAATCTTCGAACATACTAAAAAGAGCTAAGATTGTTCAAAATTGAGGCACGATATTTTTATTTAATACCACTAACCACATACTCGTATGTACCATAGACTAAATATACATTTCTCCTTGAAAATGGAAAATGGAGACGTTAATATTATAAAGGATTTGTGTATTTAAAATGGAATCAATCAAAAATTTCACGTCACAAAAGTTGTACACACATACGTATACAGTAATATTTTTGAAAGCTTAATGTAAAAGCTTTGGAAGTGTATTAAAAAAAGTATTTTTTTCCATATACCTGTAATAATTTTCATAAATATATTACAGCGATGTTGAATATTTAACAATTTATATAAGAGATTAAAATCTGTAGAAGGAAAATTATATGATTAAAATCATGTGTTTGAAAAATAAATACATAACATTTATGTTTTATTTAGTTATCAAAGTAGCGTCTCGAATATTGAAATTATTTCCTAGAATTGTGTTTACAGGAAAAAGAACAAGAAATATCGCCTACAATATTTACATTCGATCAATACTAAACTCTGTGGATATGATTTTTGAATGATATTTTTTAGTGAAGAAACACTTGTGGTAAAAGTGCTTACATAGTAATTTGATAACCCAAATTCAATTCCAGGAGGAAAATCGTTTCCAAACAGGTCAGAACCTAACCAAACAACATGGTTTCTTTATTGCATGCTCAAAACTGTTCATCGTTGTACCTTCTTTTATTGGAACTTGTGTTACACCATATGTTTTTTTATCCTTCCAGATCCTAACTTTGCTGAATACTTTTAATTATGTGCTTTATTTGAGCCGTCCATTTGTAGAGGAACCTTCCTCTTGCTCATTTTTTAACCTCGTACTCTCAAGACGTTCATTATTCTTTCTGGCAATATGCACAAAGACTATTAGTTCCTTTTCCTGCATGTCAAATGATAAGAGATGTTGGTGTAGCCTGTAGTCGACGGGAAATTAGCATCTGCCTTCAACACATTTCGAAGGCATCTCTCATGCTTTTCCTTCTTTCTCATCGTCAATTTTTCCATTCCAAACAGTGCTATGGATAATACTAGAGATTTCACTTAAAGGATTTTGGTACTCCAGAGTATAGATCGATATTCATCTTTCTAAAGCTATTTTGTCATTCTAATTCGTCTTCAAGTCCTAACTTATATATTCCATTCTTTCATTACATCTTCCATTCTTTGAAATGAGAGCGCCTAAGTACTCGTAGATTAACTTGTAAATTGTAATTTATTTTTATCAAACACTGTTTATTCCACTTTTTTGTGACGGTATAACCCTACCGGTTTCAAGGCTTTCACCTCATCTTCAGGGGAGCGCAAACAAGACTTGTAAATCTCTTTGTCTTACATCATGTACATAAATAATCCAATAACCATAGGTGTCTTTCTAAAAGATTATTAGTTATGTTGTTTATAGTTAAGGCTTCAACGTTGTGGAGGTTTAAAGACTTTGTAATTTATTTTTATCAAACACTGTTTATTCCACTTTAGTTAATTGATCACATTTTTGTGAAGAAATTTATTATTCGGGATAAGTACTCGTAATTTTATTTGCCTTAAAATTAATCAGAGTCGTGAAATTATCAGAATAACTTACCATCACCATAATATCTGGGCTTTACTCGGAAGAATCACGTTTTGAGTTCACTTACGTCTCAAATATCTTTCAGTTTTCTATCATACACAGCCACGTATGTTAAATATTATTCCTAACTTATGCTTTTTTCATAGCAATTATCAGACTCAATCAATATTTCTTTCCAGAGCTACCTTTAGAACTTGTCTACTATTTTTCCGTTTTCGTTTTGATAACATCGACAATAGCGAACTGAAAATTCTCACGAGGACGATTCGCGATTCCTGAATATAAATAAATGCTTTGTCCATTTACATAATTGTGTGAATCTTCCTGCGCGTCTGGATGTATTTTATTTATGTTGGATTTTAACGGGCGATCTCGCGAAAAAGACCTCACGTGTTCGCCATATTTTTTTCCTGGAATTGAAAACGTTTTTGGAGGGGCGTTAAATATATTTTACTACTCGCACATGGTCGTTAATGCGCCTGTTTTATACCGCATAATGTGTAAACGCTTGTTGAACAAGGAACTTTTGGTTAACAGAACGATAAATTCCGGATCATCGGCTAACACATGGCCAGTTTCATTATTTTAAAAACAAATATACGAGTATGTAATCAGAGGGACAGCTTTTGGTAATAAATTATACAAACTTATATGAATTATGCTCATATAATGTTATTTGTACATCAATCAATTCTGCAGCAAGTTAAACGTATAACTACTACTTTAACAAACTGATGATTATACTATGTAACTTGTATATCAGTCAATGTAGCAGAAAGTCAGATGTACAGCTATACTACCTTAACAAACTGAATATAATATTATGTAACTTGTGTATCAGTCAATGTAGCAGCAAGTATTATGTAGCTTGTATATAAGTCAATGTAGCAGTAAGTCAGACGTACTGCTACTACCTTAACAAACTGAATATAATATTATATAATTTGTGTATCAGTCAATGTAGCAGCAAGTATTATGTAACTTGTATATAAGTCAATGTAACAGTAAGTCAGACGTACAGCTACTACCGTAACAAACTGAATATAATATTATGTAACTTGTGTATCAGTCAATGTAGTCGCAAGTATTATGTAACTTGTATATAAGTGATTTGGGTCCATTCCTTCAAATTATTCAGGTGTGATTGCCAATATTGGATTTATTCCACGTTTTAATGAGAAGAAATATATATTATTAGAATATGACTTTCTGCGTGTGTGGGGTGCGTCTTATTATGTATCAGAAAAATGCTATACTTATAAAAACATTTCGTCGCTTTCTATGGGCTTGTATGGAACAAAAAAAAATTATGACGTAATTTAACCATAAAATACCCGTTTAATATGCACGATATTTTTACATACTTAGATTCATCTAGCTTTTTTTATATTTAAAAAGGAAACTTATTTTGGTTTAACTCTTTTGCTTTTTTTTAAACGTCCATATCCTGCGGTTTCTGCAAAAAATTTGTAACTAGCGAAAACAAATTTGAGATATATCGCGGTTTTAAAATTTAATACATTTCGTCTAAGACTTATTTTAAACTTTTTCTTGATTGTTTTTAACAAACCCTATTACTTAAATTAGTTCAGACTCATAGACTATTTAAGTTCCTCACTCTGTCTTTCAAACTTTTACGATTCAAAGATAATAAATTGTATAAATTGCTAAAGGTCTTAAAAATATCAAACTTTCATGACCTATTTCATTCTTTAACATTTCATACTAAATTCCCTCATTGGTACGATGGCTGTCTTCCGATCTGGGGATTGCAGGTTTGATTTCCGCTGGTACCAGATTTTTTTCTAAAAAGGGTTCCAGTCTGTTTTTCACTTAAGTAGTCTATACAATATTTCTGGTTAGTTGGAAGAGATTAACACATAGAAATGACACCGCCAAGTTGTACTGTAAACCACGAAAGTGTAACATGACAACTAATGACGATATATATTGTATATTATTTTTTTCTGTACAAAATAATTGTTTGGGCCTTATCCCAAAACTCAGTTGAGAGTGTGCTTAGATTTTCTGCCTGTCTCTCTCGGTAATTATTTAACTGGGAGATAGATAGAGAGAGAGAGAGAGAGAACTTCCAGAGCGCACAAATAACCCGCTTGTGAAGGCTCGTCATAGAAATGACGTAAATTTAATTACTTCATCACTCATAATAAAAAGCTCATTATTGAATATAATTAGGCGCGGTGACATTTTTTGACATAAAATTTGATTGGGTTAAACGATTGAGGCTAGATCCAATTAGGTGCCAGTATTTTTGATAGCTTCATTGGTTTATCGCATATTAACCCTCCGTCGGGCGCAATACAAATCCTAACATGTTCGGGCGCAACTCATCTGTGAGATTAATAATTTAATTTCTGCTTACACTTAAGGTAAAGCTAATCAAACTGAACTTTTCACTCAAACATGATTATATAACATTTGTATCATACATTTCTTTGCACTTTTCAATAAAAAAAAAAAAATTCTCATATTGTTTTTCTTAAAATGGAAAATAACTAGTTTACAACATTCTCAGTCTTTTGTTGGCAGACCACCACAATTTTTTTCAGTCATTTAATACCCACAATAGGTTCGTAAAAAAGATTTATCACAATAAAAAGTATGTGGAATTAACTGTCACATCTTCATGAGGTAGGTGTTCATGTGACGAAAATAAAAGCAATAACTTAACCCCTTACTGCATGATTTTTTTTAAATTTGTAAAAAAAATATATGATGTGTAAATGATGAAAAAAAAAGACACGTATTTTTTTATTTTTCAAATAATTTATTTTTACCTATATAAAATACAAAAAAATATTTTGGTCCAAATCTGGCACGCCATGCAGTTGTAGTAAAAAAAATACTGGAGTACATGACATGGCTTGGAAACGAAAACCACTATTCTTCATGGAAATTTGTAAAGCAATTCCTGTCTTTATTCAGACATAAGTTTATTTTGAATTTTTCGCAGATGACAAAAGATCGTCATGTACAATCTGGGTACTTACACCTCTGACGGTCTGTGTACCAAATTGGCAAATGGTCAGTTTTATCTAACCGCACATCCGTTTGCGGCATTTCTGCTTTGGGACCTTGCCTTAATTTTTTTCTGCAATTCGACTTTCCAAATCAAATTGGCTAGGCCTTCCCCTCTTTATCCCTAAATTAGGTTTTCCGCATTTTATTAAGGCAGCTACGGCTAGCTTGAAGTCAACTAAGGGCATATAAAAATCATTCCTTTTTCGGAACAGCAACCAGCTGTTTACTGTCACCAAATCTATCATATGAAAAAATATTTTCATGTACCATTTCTTGGACCTAATTTTAATCCGGTAATACCCCAACATTGAATCTAAGAGATCTACGCCACCCATGTACTTATTATAAACCGTGACTGCTTGAGGGCATAGAATTTGTTTCCTTACTTTTTCCTTCCTTAAGCCCCCGGCCCCGATAAAATCAATAATCTCACCTTGAAAAAACTTCCGAAAAAAGCCATTTACGCCCTTACCGCCATTTACAATGCCTGCCTTCGACATAAATTCTTTCCAACCCCATTCAAAAACGCCGACGTCATCATGTTCCCTAAACCGGGTAAAAGCCACGTTATCCCTGAAAATTACAGACCGATCAGTCTGCTCCCGACTCTAGGTAAAGTGCTCGAAAAATTAATCCTAGAACGTCTCTCGTTAGAAACTTACTCACGTAACATCATCCCAGATTCGCAACACGGATTTAGGCCATTACACTCTACCAACCATCAGCTTCTTCGCGTTGTAGAACACATCATCAAATACTTCAGCTCCAAAGGCCTCACGACCCTCCTTTCACTAGACGTGGCGAAAGCCTTCGACACAGTCTGGCTCAACGGACTCATATTCAAACTGCACAAGTCAGGTATTCCCCTCAGACTAGTGCAAATCATCGCATCATTCCTTGAAAATCGCTCCTTCTCCGTCAAAATAGACGGTATAAATTCATCCCCTCGCCCCATTCTGGCAGGTGTGCCCCAAGGTGCACTGTTGTCCCCTATCCTGTATAACATATACACGAGCGATATGCCCCAATTTTCACGTACACATTGTATCACCGCGCAATACGCTGACGACACAGCCTTTCTCTCTTCATCGAAATATGAGTCCGTATCCCACAACAGACTGCAAGACTTCATTCCCATTCTGGAGCACTGGTGCACCAAATGGAAGATCAAAATAAATCCCACCAAAAGCACAGCAGTCCGCTTCTCACGCAGATACATCAAACCCATCAGAACTCTTAAACTCTTCGGCCAGAGCGTCCCATGGTCAAAACACGTAAAATACCTAGGCCTCACATTAGACAGTAGACTCTCGTGGCATAAACACGCCCTCAATATCAAATCAAAAGCTCACGGAACACTCAAATCATTATTTCCCTTGATCAGTAAATACAGCAAACTTAGCACGCGCACTAAACTCCACCTATATAAAGCGATCGTCAGACCGCAACTGACATACGCCCTTCCGGTCTGGGGCCACGCGAAGAAAACAACGCTACATCACATTCAGATCATTCAAAACAAAGCCCTCCGCATAATTTTAAAAGCACCCTACATCGTCCGTAATTCAAGACTCCACGCAGATACCAAACTACATACTATCCCCGAACATATGCGCGCTCTGGCCGAAAGGTTCTACAGGTCTATATCCCGTCATCCCAACCCAGTCATAAAAGCCTTAGATAACTACAACGCGAACACCAGTTACAGACACACTCGTCCGAAATCAATATTGCGAAACATCCCCCCGACCCCCCCCTCTTTAACTCTAATCATCCCCCCAAATGACCCCCCGATTGTCACTCTGAACACCCCATCATCGATAATTCCTCCGGCAGACAGTTTACCCCCATAGGCAACCGCATTTCTCACCTTCAATAAACATTTTCTACACCTTAATATATTTATAAAAGTCACACACATTTCCCCACTCATTTACTTATCTACATATACTATATTCATTCTTATAATTTATTCACAATTCATTTTTTCATTTTTTTTTTTTTTTTTCACCCATTCAATATAAAACAGTGTGTGACTACACAAATTTATGTATATTTGTATTTAATATTATGTATATATCATCATATTTATATATGTATTTAATCGTTTATAATTTCTCATAATCATTCATAAAATCAAAACAATTACCACAAACCTATCCTTTCCCGATTCCCAAAAAGATCCAAAAATTTCCAATAAATATCTTAACAGTCAGAACTTATCCGATGAAGGAGTAAGGTGTCCTACCATCGGACCGAAACTCCGAACAAGCTATCCATCACTTGTTTTTTCCTTCCTTATAAATCTGCTCGCTTGTTGAATGGGCAATGATCCAACATATGTGGAAAGCAGACTAACAGTTTTATTATCAAACCACGAAACCGAATTCCAATAATGACGTGTAGAGGGTAACTGTACTAAAGACATCATCATACATATTCCAATGAATTGTTCTATATCATTTTTCGACAGTGAGATTGGTTTGTCTGGTCTTTGGTTTGTCGAGTACAACCGTGATTCCAAAACTATCTGTTCCAAGATGTCGTCTTCAAAAAAATATTTAAAAAATTGAACAGGAGAATCTATATCGTCAAAGTCTTTTGGAAACTCTAGATCTCCCAAAAATGCAATATCATTGGTGATTTACACATATTTCGACTTCTCCACACAAACTTCTCGGTAGCAGAAGTTGAAGGAGCTTCTTGGACTTCGTTTTCTTCATCAGAACTGCTCTCATCGCTTTCTGGAATAATAACATTTTTGGGAGTACTCATTTGGGGGTAATCCTCATTATCTGACACATCATCCTCGCTGTCAATACCATTGTTTGGTATTTCTCTTGCATATTTTGTAGTGTTGTAGAATTTACAAGCGTCCAAATAAAAAAAAAAAATTATTAAAATCGATAAAAATACACTTAACTTGGTTATTGGCATTTTACAACTTATTTGACAGTATGTGCAAAAATTATGACTAACTGCATGATGGACCATATATGGACCAAAAACATTTTACACAATATTATCCATAATTTTATATAAAAGGGATCATTTTATTACTTACTCAATGAAAATAATATTAAACCAGTGTAATATAATTTTTTATAGCGTTTTACAAATAAAAAACTAAAAAAAAAACACTTTTGAATATCACGTTTGTACAGAAAATCATAAACCGACAGTTAGAAACAGTCGAACGCACATCTAGTGCAACCAGAGACATCTAGCAAGAAGTTTGACAACTAGTAACGCGGATCATAGATAAAACTTTAGTATTATTGCCAGAAGCAAGAAATATTTTATTATTTTGTTGTTTTTTATGGCGAAAGATTATTTTGGATCATATATGAGCCAGTATGCGGTAAGGGGTTAACATTAGAGAACACTATGCTAGCACTTTTTCAAACATTATTTAGAATGTAAAATTCAAATTCACTTGTGATCATAAAACGTCTTCACAAAAATAAAAGGGAGTAATCAAAATATGATTAGAAAGTTATTCCTGATCAGGCTCATGCTGAACATTTTCGAAAACATTCTTATAACAATTTTCATACACCATGCGAGCATGTTTGTATTCATATAGTAAATAACGATCAATATCATTGAATTAGGGGCTACAACATACATATACGAACTATTGTAGGTATATAAAAAGAAATATTGAGAAAAAAAATAAAATTTGGAAATCAAAAATACTTACGAAATCGGGCGCAACTCATCCAGCAGATTAAAACGTTCGTCACGGAGACCAACGGTGCAATGGAGAAATAACAAAGATACCCTTGTGTGAGGGTTAGGGAGTCAGGAAGCTACTATAAGCCTCACCTCTTTGTCGATAAACCTCGCCCATTGGTAAAAAAAACTAGGTACATCATCTCACAGATTAGATGCGTCCGCCCAAGGGTTAAAATGTAATAAATCCTTATTTTCCTTTAATACCTTCCTTATCCTTGAAGGGATTCCTCCCTGTAGTTCTATCATTATTGATAATTTTTTTTCTTAAATTCAAACAAATATTGTATATATTTTTAAAAATCTATCTTGGATGAAAATAGTTCAACATATCAATGATGAACTGTTTAGTAGAAAGCAGCAATAAGCCCGCCAGATGTAAAATGTTGTACAAAAAAAAAATTAAATTATTGCATAATCTTGAAAAGCTATCGCTTTAGAAAATTCTATAATGTCGAATTCTTTTCTTATTATCGCTTTATTCTAAGACCTACACATACAAAATGTGGCACAAACAAATTAATCAAATTCTGAAAGAAGAAAGAGTGAAAAGCATTTATAATAGAAGAGTATACACGACAATGTGTATAGACGTAGAACAAGTGAAATATGTTAGCCAGAATAAAATACCATAGAGATCTGTTATCTCGGTTACCCCTATAAGGACATGACATAATGGTAATGAATTTTTCAAATATCTAAAACCTCGACTAACAAACATTTGGCTGTACACCATGTTACGAGTATATTTCGAATTGGTTTAGATTTATAAATCAAGAAACAAGGTAAATAACATAGAACTGGATACGCGTATCCCATACAAATGAAGATAACAATTGACAATATTCAATATCATTGAATATTGTATGAATCGTTCCTTCACCCACTTCCTCCCAATCAGCAATCTGCGGTATAAAACTTACATCAAGGAATAAGCAAATCTATATTTGCTTGTAAATATGTCTGTAAAAATGAGGGTTGGCCCAATTTTTTTTTCAATTTTTTTTTTTTTGCAAACATACTTACCATCACGCCATTTCCCTGTCGGGGTTGGCATAAAAGGCATATCGCCATACTTTCATAATTCAACACACATACTTCTTAGCCTTTTCCACATTCATAAACCTTCTCATACAAACTCGACGATTTCTCCGACTTTCTACTTTTCCAACCACACTTCCTTTGATCTTTTTCTACTACGCCTTCTACCCATGTTCGTACTGATTATTTCTTTTGTTCTTCTTTCTTTATTCATTTATTCCACCTGCTAAAAATATAGGTGGATTAGTCAGGCAATAGATGATGCTTCGGAAGCCTGTATTTATAACTTACTCTCGTAAGCCCGAATATTTATATTTATTTTTGTTAATTATATACTCTCTGTGATCAAGTTGCTAAAATGTTTGCCTTCCACCTGGACGTTTTCAGTTGGATTCCCGATAATACCCAAAAATAAGAGAAGTAGCGAGTTTGGTAAAAGTTTTTCAACAGGGTTATTGTAAATAAAGATCAAAGATTTGCATTCTTATTTTATGTTTTTAACAAGAAGGTTCAATAAACAAGCATACGAGTGAATGACTGATGCAATTTTCAAGTGAGTGATGAGTTGGAAATAATTTTAATGTAGCTGTTGAGATTTTGATGTGGCTAGAAATGTGTGATCATTTGGGATTAAAATATTTGTAAGGATGTGAATGCAGAATGTTTCAGCTGAGTGTTTTAGTTTTTTTAACAGAATAGATATGACCAAAATCATGGGTATCCATATACCTCCGAAATGCAGGTGGAACAAATTCCTATGTAATTCGAGGGGGGGTAGCACAGCGCGGGGTTCGAACTAGCGAACTTCCGCACGGAAGTCCAGTGCATTACCGCGCGGCTATGCACCTCAAGTATATGAAATTAGTTATTTAGAAAATGAAACCACAGTGTCACTGGCCATACCTAGTGAATTGGTTCATTATATACACAAAATGGTGTGTTTTACATTGTTATGTACCTATAATTTACGGATTGCTTTTCCATTAAAACGATGAGAATGTATAATGAAACAATGTGACTAAAAGCAATATTTTTAAACAAATTCGTGTATGTATCAATATGGATATATTGAAGAATACAATTAGTGAATACAACTTTTCTAAGAAAAATATTTGCAAAGTGTTGGTCTTTGTTAACCTTTCCTTCCCTGTGTTGGGTATCTTCTACACGTTGCTTCTAATAACCATCAATATCTCTATAAATATAATAAATACAAGGTTAAGATTTTAGGTATTCCTCCATAATATATTTACGCATTGATTTAAAAAATAATATTAATAATAATCAGAATTTATCGACTACATCGAGGTGTTTTGTAAAGATCGAAAACAAATTCGCATTTAAACGCTGCGAGTGCCTCGTCTTGACGATAGGTGAATAGTATGCGGGAAGCGCGACACTATATTCGCATCTCACTCTTGCATACTAGACTGAATTGTGAGGAGCTGAATTGTCTCAACGTCGCAAGCATTAAGCGTAAGCGCCGGGGTATGCGACTGACGTTCCGCGCCACTAGTGGCTTCTAAGCTTGCAAATAGGTTAGACGTACGCCCGTTCCGTGAGCGTTGCCAGATGGTTTTTTAATGTTTTCAGCAAATAAATCTCAATTATTATAATTTTTAACTTCAATTATAATTAATTAAGGGGATTATCTATGAATGTTCTTATTTTTCCGATTTAAAATCGCAAATTTTTTATTGCGTACTCACTACCCAACACCGGAGCACGCGTAATATTTTTATCACAGTAAGGGAAGGGTTAATAGCGTATAACCCCCAGCTATTTGTGCCCTTTCACTATCGCGTAATATCTCTCAAAAAATGTAAGCTTAAAAGGTTTTAAAAAGCTAATACGGCGTTAGCCCTTTGATACTCCCACATTCTATCCATAGAAATAGGGCCTATCTCTCTGAATGTACATGTCTCCTTGTTTGTCATTGCTATCAAAAAAATTTTCACAACTTTCTTAAAGCCCTTTCTTTAAAAAATGAGAAAATGTACTAAGTTTAGTTTAATGTTTATTACTAAACCCGGTCCTGCACGTAAACATGTTTTTACGAAAATCCAACGTGACAACTTTTCACCGTTCTCTTTTTAAATATTTTGTCAACAAATAAGATAACATTACTTACTGTCGTCCCTTGTTATAAGAAGATACAGGGGTGGCTCTTACATAATATTATATTTTGCTAACATAAAGGTCGTTTGTATTGATTTATACTGTACGTTAAACAAACTTCACATAATATGGTGAAACTTTTTAATATTCGATTCAGACAGGGAACAATTCTGAAATAACAAGGCAAAGAATATTACATTTTTAAATTTATAGCATTATTTAGCGTTGATACAGATCTGCTCAATGTATCTACGGTATTAAGATTATATTATGTTGATCAAATAAATACAAAAGTTTAATAAGTTCATATTTTATGTACGAGAATATTTACATTACATTTCAAATAAAATACAATATAATCATATTAATTGTATTTTTTTAGTATTATATTACATTATCGTTGTAAACTTGTACATCTTGGTTGGTTTATTGTCATGTGGCATCTCTTCCAACCAACCAGAAATATGTTAAAGAGGCCTTGAGGGAAAACCAGATGAGAATCTATTTTTATAAAAATAACATTTATTGAATGGGTATTAATGTTTTAGAACTCCATTTTTTTAACCTGGCGAGTTTATTGCCATGTGGCAATCTCTTCCAACCAACCAGAAAGATGTTTTTATAGGCCCTAAGTGTTAACCAGACTGGAATCCTATTTAAAATATAATCATATTAATTGTATTTTTTTAGAATTATATTACATTATCGTTGTATACTTGTACATCTTGGTGGGTTTATTGTCATGTGGCATCTCTTTCAACCAAACAGAAATATGTTAAAGAGGCCCTGAGGGAAAACCAGAGTAGAATCTATTTTTATAAAAATAACATTTATTGAATTGGTATTAATGTTTTAGAACTCCATTTCTTACTTTTTTTTTTTAACCTGGCGAGTTTATTGCCATGTGGCAATCTCTTCCAACCAACCAGAAAGATGTTTTTATAGGCCTTAAGTGTTAACCAGACTGGAATCTTATTTAAAAAAATCTGGGTTCCAGCGGGGATCGAACTCGCAACCTTCGGATCGGCAGACAAGTGTCTTATCGCCAGGCCACGGAGGTTGTCTGTAATATTGTGGTGTACTTTATAATCTTCAACGAAATGTTGAAATAAATTACACTTCAAACTAAGCATGAGTAACAGGTCAAGCTTTTTAAAAGCGTTTCAGAACTTTACGATTGTGTAGATCTTGGAAAAGTGTAGTTTATTTTCACTATTTAGTTGATAGTTATGTATTTCTTCTTCATAATTTTATGCTTAAAGCTGAGCGTTGTAGTCTTCTATATCTAGAACTTTGTGTACCACCTATCTCCATCGCTCCTGGTTTTGAACCATGTTGAATGTAGCGCTTAAATAAGGTCTTTTTTATTTGGTCCATCTATTTCATAGGACACCTTACGTTCTCTCGATTTCCCATAAGGATCAT
This sequence comes from Odontocerum albicorne, assembly GCA_949825065.1. NCBI lineage: Eukaryota > Metazoa > Arthropoda > Insecta > Trichoptera > Odontoceridae > Odontocerum > Odontocerum albicorne. Next base: position 15,848,603 of record OX463841.1, read on the forward strand.
TTACCTATTTATTTAAAATAGTAAATTCTCTAACTGACTTCCAGTGACCATAAAAATCCTGCAGAAATTTACCCTCCTGGACTATAACTCACAATTTTGGATAACCCTTTTTCCATCTTCATTTGAATCGCTGTTCGGGACTTCCAAAAGCCGCCATCTACTTGAGTTGTTCTCATAAATAATTTCCGTAATTAAGTCACTGTATGCTCGTCATATATGACCAAATTATAGGTTGATCAAAGTTGATAGGACTATGTTGGAACAACGTTGTTTCTGTATCTCCAGATTATTGTTGCAACATCAGGTCCATGTGGATTCAATATTCCACTCTCGCAACAAATATATTCGGTGTAGTTCTATGACTCATTTTTTAATGATTTTTGAACATTCTTTCCAGTTAATTTTTTTATATTTTCGGGGCGTCTTGTTATCGAAGGGAGATTTTTTTTATTGATATTAGCAAAATAGTATCTTGAAATTACACATACTCGTATATTTAAAGGCAATAGAAAATAAAATTCATTTGAGAGATAATCTATCAAAAGGTCTAAGGTCGTCTCATAACATTCTCCCAATTGAGACACACCCCTAACAATAAAAGGCGAGCCCAGCCGCGAGGACATTATATTTTTCTCAGCCCACACCCTATATTTTCAGTTATTGTATTTTTTGCAACTTTTTTGTTCTTTTTTCTATCGCAGGTGTCTTTCAAAAACCTCGTATTGTAATTAATTAATACCTAAATGTTAAATTTAAGTTTGTTCATTGCTTACGAGGAAACGTTGGTTATATAATCTGGTACCGCATTTTTTATATCACTTTTTTTTTCGTCTATCCATTTCACTAACAATGAGCATTTAACAGTCATGCAATGTCTGTTTTTCAAGAGTCGGGCAAATTTGACAGACCACGGCCTTGCAGAGGCGTGAGGCTGTGCAAGCAGTAAGGCAATCAAGTGAGTCAGTCAGTTAGCGCTAACTCGAGTGTGACGGCGATCGGTTATTTGGATAATTTAGACTGAGTGATATATAATTGACGTTAGTTAAATTAGTTAATGCATAGCTGTCAATTTTAATTAATAACATATATGTTGCACGTCTTAAAAACCAGGCGTTTCGAGTCTAGTTTTTTGTAAGAAGTAGAATTAAGAAAATATGTTTTTTAACCCTTCCTGTCCTGTGATGTGTAACTAGTACACATTGCTTCTAAAAACTTTAATATCTCTATAAATATAATAAATACTGGGTTTAGATTTTAGGTATTCCTCCGTAATACATTTACGCATTTAATGAAAAAATAATATTAATTAAAATTAGTACTTATCGGCCGGCCACATCAGATATATTTTGTGAAAATCGGGAATAAATTCACCACTACAACCAAACGTGTGCCAGTGTGTGATGTATGTATATTCATTCTAAAAATCCGTATGGGTGAGGAAGCGACGCTATTCACGTCTCACTCTCGCTCTACTTCGGTATATGGGAACGCAAAAAATAGAATCTCAGTTCGGTTGTTTCTTTCGTTTAGAAGTCAGCCGGTTTTCGTTCGAGGGGGTCGCTTCGCCCGTTTTGTGAACGTCGTACGATGTTTTTTTTTCATGTTTTCAGCAATTAAATTTCAATTAATATCACTTTTGTCTTCAAATTTAATTAATTTAAGCGATTGGTTATGAATATTCTTATTTTTCCGATTTTAAATCGTTCATTTTTACATATATATTGATGTGTATTGAATACACATCACCGGAACGGGCAGATTTTTTTCACATGAAGGGAAAGTTTAAATAAGATATTAGTATATCGCTTTTTTGGAAGTAGAAACATAGTCAAATAATTCGTCGGAATTGTATGAGAAGGTGTATATAATATATATATCTCGAAGAGTTAGGATGGGAGTGTCAAGATAGAAAAGTGTGACGCTCTGTTTTCTCTGCCTACCCCATACGTACCCAACGGCCGGTGGTATTTATGTCTCATTATCATTATCAACGTGGGTCGATCCACTGCTGGATGAAGATCTCCCCAAGTTGCCTACGAATAATTCGGTTTTTTGCTCGTTGGTGCCATGTGATGCTGCCATGCTTCCTGATTTCATCTATCCAACGTACCTTCGGTCTTCTTCTGGGCTTCTTTATGCCTCTTGCGTACCATTGGATTATTTCCCATGTCCATCGGAAATCTGACATTCTGACTACGTGCCCTGCCCATTGCCACTTTATTTTTTGGCACACCTTTATTACGTATTTATGTATATATGCATACATATGTATGTACGAGTATATATTGCGGAATTGTTTTTTTTTTTTACTATTAAAGTAATATAGGGAACAAATATTTGACAAGGCTAATTTTATTTATATATTATAATTTATGAACTTACTTAATCTTATTTTCCTACATATCATTTTTTTTTTTATAATCTGAATTTATGATTTCTTAGAAATAATGAACACCTACATATTATTTATAACTAGATAAGAATTCTCACAACTAATTATTAAGCAAGTACAAGTCCACTCGTTCAGGCTACTTGGAATTGTTTTAGTATACATTTTATGTATTTTTTTAATATACGGCATGATTATAGTAATAATTAAACTTTTTGATTCTTTAGAACATTTTTATAATAATTAGGGAATTATTTTAAAATGTTAAACGCAAGGTGCGAGTGAATAAAAACCAGTTCAATATTTCGAAAAAAGATAATAAATTTGGAGTTGTTCCACGTTGTTTTATACTCCACCTTATATGAATTAGATTTCTCGTATAACATGATGTGGGTCGAGTTAAATTTTTTCATATAGAAGTAAACAAGGGATGATTCTTCTCATAGTGCTAGGCGATAAAAATATATCCAGTGTGTCACTTAATTGGTTCGATATGTCTAAATAACGTGTCACTGAGTGTTCGGCCATAATATAATTTTTTTATATATCAATAAAAACAATATTACCAATACATTGTGTATTTAAATGTAATACTAATCATTTTTATTAGTAAAAATGAAAAAAAAAAGGGATCAATACATACATACATATCATCATGCCGTTCCCCTTGGTGGGTAGGCTGAGATAACAGATACGCTAAATTTTCTATCCAAGCATCCTTCCCATTAATACATTTCGTCATGCACAATATTCCATTATTCATACTTTCACTTTACCTTCTTTCAAAATCTGATTCACTTGCTACAGTCACGTTTTTCCTCGGTCTACCTCTTTCACAAACACTTCGCACTCCTAACTTGTATACTCGTTTAGTAATTATTTCGTGATTCATTTAATCCACATATCCCTACCATTTAATCCACATATCCCTACCATTTAATCCACATATCCCTACCATTTAATCCACATATCCCTACCATTTTAAAGCTTCTCTCTTTATCTTATTTAAAATATTCATATATTTATGCATTCATTTCTGATGCCTTCATTCTGTCTTCTTTAATTCATTGACACTCAATATTTTCTTGGTGCACCCATTTCTATAGCGTTAACCTTAATTTTGTCATTCTTCTGATATCTTCAAGTTTCGTATCCATACGTCAAGGTGAGCACCAATACACTATTATGTATAGATTTAATGTATAACAATAAAAAATAAATATTGTTTACAAGCATGTTCTTATAAGTTCTTATAAGCATGTTTATAATTATTCTTATAAGTTCTTATAAGCATGTTTATAATTATTCTTATAAGTTCTTACAAACATGTTTATAATTATTGTTTATAAGCATGTTTTGAATGATTTCAAGTATTCAAGCATTTTAGTTAAAACATTTTTAAGATCTTCTATTGAGAGTGTAATAATTTATTGTCTTTTTCTGTGTTTTTCCAGGTGAGTTCCAAAAGAGTGTATTTATCAGAGTCTCACATTTTGGTACGTAGAAAATAATATTATTTACTCTTATATAAAATATGTTTTCCATAACAAGGCTATTGTGTAACAAAAGACAATATATTCTTCATTAATTTTGATGTTCAATAATGGAAACAAAATACCGTTATTAAACTAAATATTCTTCTTTGTATACTACCTTTGTCAGTTGGATAACAGCTTATTATGTTGAAATCAGAGCCAATACAACTAGAACAAAGAACCTTTGTATACTACCTTTGTCAGTTGGATAATAGCTTATTATGTTGAAATCAGAGCCAATACAACTAGAACAAAGAACCTTTGTATACTGCCTTTGTCAATTGGATAACAGCTTATTATGTTGAAATCAGAGCCAATATAACTAGAACAAAGAACTTTCGTCGAACATCCGAGATGAAAATATTACGAACCATTGTAGGAAAATCTCTCAGAGGGAGGGTCAGGAACTGTAATATTCGACAGACTTGCAACACAGAGGATAATGTCAGATGGAGCATGAAGAGAAGGCGTTACTGGCATGACCATGTGGACAGAATGGAAAAGAACAGGATCTCATACTTAGTGACACACAAAATTCCCGCAGGACATCGCATTCCAGAAAATCACCTAAACGGTGGAGAGACAGTTGGTCTTCTGTCTACCAAGAACGGTTTTCGCGATAACATATCAAATATCAAAAAGAAGAAGAACTTTCTATTACGTTATTTAAAATTGTCGTTTTTCAAGGATGTTACGAATTCCATGCACGGAGAAAAGGAGTCGAAATTAATATGCATGGATAGAAAAATTTGAAGATCTTTTGTCGCTGCCTACCTCCGCAAAGGATACGACGTCATGATTAATATGCATCCATTTTTTAATAATATCCTTTTAATAAAAATAAATCAAAATTATTTTAAAGATTGCGCATGACGAGATGTATGAATCTAGAGGAAGTGTAATTTGTATGCATGGATAGACAAGTATGAAGATCTTTTCTCTATACCTACCGAATAAGGGATACGCCGTGATGACATGTCTTCTTCTTCAGTTTCAATCCTGGGGATTGGTTAGCAGCAAAGCTCTGCATCTCTTCCTCCACTCCGCTCGGTCTTCAGCGATCCTCTTGAGCTCTGTATAGGAGGTGCAGTCCATATCGTGGCATATTTGCTCCAGATAGTAATTCTTATAAATAAATAAACTGTCTTTAAATAATATCTGTTTGTATTTTATTTTATTAAAAACTTGATTTTACATCGTCTTCCGAAACTTAAATTGCATTTATCTCAAAACTCAATATTTGGACTTAAATGGTTTTTGCAGAACAACGACGATGTAATAAATTCCGAAATCGCACGTATATCTCAAGATAATTATCACAAAATACATTTAAGAAAGAAGCTATAAAAATGTCTGGGCTCATCTCACAATATCTCCCCGGTCGGAATACACCCCACCAATATAGGGCGAGCCTGGCCGCGAAGACATTACATGTTTTCCAGCCCACAACCTACATTGTTCGTGACCAAGGAGACAGTTTGGAGAGGTTTGTGGTTACTGGAGGCGTGGAAGGACAACGCACAAGAGGAAGAGCTCCCATCGTTTGACTGACCAAGTGAGAGACGCATCAGAATTACTCTTCAAACGATGGAGACGAGTCCTCAGAGGCTATCATGGTAGTCACAATGCCCAGGATGATGATTTTTAATTTCATTTTTAAATACCTTGAAAAATGATTTAATTTAAAAAATGTATCATTAAGAATTTTGCTATTATAGCTTTATTTGTCCACACAATTTTTTTTTATTAGTTTATTAAAATAAATATAAAGTTATAACCTGGAATATAGTATACATTAACAATTTAAAATAATGTTTAAAACGTATTCTTTGTATTTTCAACACAAACAAAATTAACATGAACAAGAACGAACTATCGCCGCTGTATTAATTATACAGTTCTCATCAAATATTACTCAAAGTTTTGAAAGTAAATTTTGATACGAGTTTTAATTACTATGAAATATTAAAGGTTTGAGAGGATTATCAAGATGACTTAATTTACATAACAACTCCCATATCCTTTTAGCAGATTATTCCATATGAAGTCGTCTTGTTTATATAAAACTAATTTTCTTCTCGTGATGTTGACTCAACTAAATGACATTTTCTCTTGATATAATTTATTATTCCTCATTTTATAGGCAACAACCTAGTTGACTGGATACACGACAAATGAAAGGCAACAAATCCAGTTCCATATAAATTGTATGTCCACATTTAATTACCTGTTTTTTTTATAGATGATATATTTATAAAAAAAATTGTCATGTATAAATAAGTATATAAAAAATAAATTATTTTCAGTAAATTTTCTAATAAACACTTTGATCTTCGTGAGCGAGCGATAAAATATTAATTGTATAATTATTAGCTATCCAGATAAATGTCGAGTTGTATGAATCCGGAGGAAAAGAGGAGGTGAAAGTTATGTGCTTGGATAGTAAAGTTTGGAGATTAATTCTCTCTACCTAATCCCGCAAGGGAATCACCGTAATAATATCTGTGTACCCATGTATTAATTTTTAGTATTATATCATGTCCTTTTAGTAATATTCGTTCGATTAAAATAAATCAAAATTAAATTGAAGAATGGGTGTGAAGAGTATTGAATGGGAATGTGGCGAAAGTTGTGTACTTGGATAAGAAAGTTTGAATATTTTTTCTCTCTGCCTATCCTTCACATGGCATGGCGTCATGTTATGTATGTATCCATTTTTTAATAATGTCCTTCCAAACAAAATTATTTTAAAGAATGTGCATAATGAGATATACGAATGTAGGGAAGGCGAACTTGATATGCGTGGATAGATTTTTTTTAAAGATCTGTTATCGCTGTCTACACCCGCAAACGACACGGCGTCATGATTAATATGCATACATTTTTTAGAAATGTCCTTTCGATAAAAATGAATCAAAATTCTTTTAAAGATAGCGCATGAAGATATGTATGAATCTAGAGCAAGCGTAATTTGTATGCATGGATAGATAAGTTTAAAGATCTGTTCTCTTTACCTACCGAACACGGGACACGGCGTAATGACATGTATGCATCCATTTTTTAGTAATTTCCTTTCGATACAAATAAATCAAAATCGTTTTGTAAAATACAAGGTAATTACATTAAAAAAGAGTAAATGATTTATTTAATTTATTTATTTAACATTTAATTGCAAAAATCTAGCGAGCTTATTGACAGAAGGCAACCTCTTCCAACCAACCAGACAAAAGTTAATAAAGCATGTTACATGGTCGCAAAAAATATTCAAATGACTACCCACACCCACGAAATCCATGAACATATACTATACTTGAGCATACGCCCATAAACCCCACAAAGACGAACGACTCGAGTATACCTTTTCATATTAAGTGAGATATCATCACTCAAAGGAAAATGAAGGGATGATGGAGAGGAAAGAAAAATCAGGAATGAAACACGTTATATTACTGACTAGAAATTAAGAGTTTTTTCAGTCGCTTCTTAAAGCATACCAAGGACAGAGCAAGTCTAACATTGGTTTATAACTGGTTCCAGAGTCTCAATGCATGGACAGTAAAAATGAAGAGCCGTTTTCTCCAAGTTTTAAATTATTCTGTAATTTCAAACTTAATATCTGGTGTGACTGTTTTTCATAAAGGCCATCAATTGCGTCATGCTTGCACAGTTTTGAAGACGAAGAAAAATAATTAACACAAATATCGCCAGACAACTGACAAAAAACTTTGCGCCAAGTTACTGAAACATCTGGTCACCAGTAGCGATGTTTTTTATGGATAAACCAACGGTACAGTGTGGAGTTCAGTTAAATGGAAATAGAAAAATGTTAAAAACATTGTTTTTGTTTTGCTCATTTTAGATCGTCAATGAAATTCATCGCAATTTAATTACCAGTTAAAATTAAGTTAATTGTTATCCGAAATCCAGCTTTTAAAATACTTGAACTTTGTAGAACCTACTAGCCAGTAATAAAATATCCTAATGCCTAAGCCGCTATATCACCCCTTCAAAAACCGCCCAGTAAATCAAGTGTGCTGATATATCATTATTTGAACCTGCAATTATGAGGCTCTAAAGCAGTGGTTCTTTACCGAGGGTACACGAACCCCTCGGCGTGTGATCCTCAATACCTAAACTTTAGTACCTATCCTAGTTATTAGAAATCTTTTGACTGCGCGTAATAACTAGGCCTGTTATATTTTCGCTTTTATGACAAGGTGTCTAGTATTATGAAGGATACGGTGCAGGGATGAAGAGATAAACTAGAAGGGCAAAAAAAGCGATTTCAAACTGGAAAAGATATGGAAGATCAGAACTATAACCACCACGACGAGTAAGTCTCTCGTCACGTATGGTACGGAGACTTTGATACCGAGAGCAAGCGAGAAACGTAGAATAGATGCATTTGAAATGTGATGCTGGATAAAGGTGTTACAAGTTCCATGAATAGCAAGGCTATTCATGGAACTCAGAAATTCTCAGAAAACTGTGAATCACCAATAATAGATAAATGATATACATGTCTGCGAAGAGTCCTCCGATTCTTTAGACATATAATATTTCTGGTGACCAAGAGGCAGTTTGGAGAGGTTTGTGGTTACTGGAGACGTGGAAGGACGACGCACAAGAGGAAAAATCCCTTTTTTTATGTTAACAATTTTTGTGTTTTTCAATGTAATTGGGATAAGCCTGTATTGAGAAAATAAATAAATAAAAAAATGAATCATATTATCTTGATAATCGAAACAGTGCATTATTAAATCTTTAAAATATCCATTGCTAATAAACAACGCACATAACCAGGACGATCTTCCAACTATTGATGTGGATTTACGTTAAGATTCTTGCACAGTACATCAAACAAAACTGAGTTTATGAAATTCCAACAAGTATCATGCGAACTTAGTACAATATGTAGTATCTAAGTAGGAATAAAAAAAAATAATCTTCAGTTCGTTTTTGTCGCGTGAGACCCTCATATTAGTGCGGTTAGATTCTTCAATCAGTCCACCGCATCCAACAAATGAAGATTCAACCTCCTTAGTCATTAAGGCAGTATATAATCGTACGTTTGGGCAGTTATTCAAAATGTAATCAATCGTTAGCAGCTTCCCGCATATTCAAAAGTAATACCTAGTCAGTCCACATCAAATATAATCAAAATGAACCAAACCCTGACAGTTTTGTAGTATGCAGTCATTTTCACCAATTTCTTATTTTCTCCCAAGTCTCTCTTGTGATCTCTAGAGTGTTGTTATATACACGTTCCGTATTATACTGACGATCTCTGTAGTCTAGTTGATTGGACGCCTGTCTGCCAGCCCAGAGATTATAGGTTCTAATCCCACTGGGACCCAGATTTTTTTTAAAAGGATTTCGGTTTGGTTTTTACTTAGGAGCTCTTTGATATATTTCTGGAAATCGTCATAAGCCCGCCAGGTTGTTCTGTATACAACGAAAGTGTAATACAATAAAAAACACTCTCAGAAAAAATATGCATTTAATGATATATCCTAACTTTATCTCAGAAGTTTAATTTTCTGCAAAAACTGGCAACATAAAGGTGCATAAATGAGAATGCAGAAGCTTCTAACAATTTAGAGAAAGTTTCTGAAATGAAAATTGTTGCACCGTGACTAGAAACGGTGGACGATTACAGAACTAATGGGATAATTTCAGTGTTACATGTGGAGAAAAAAATATGAAATGTAATGACGCTTCTGCATGTTGGGTATCATTTGTATGCACCGCTTGTACATGGTCGTGTCTCGAAAATTATTGTATTAACCATTTTACACAGCGTGTAGCTTATTGCGTTATGTTAATTTTGATTTGGTGAGATCTTAAACAAGCACGAAAATAAGAAACGATTTGTTACCTGTTTTCTTGTAATTAATATTATATATTTAATAATTAACCTTCTTTGTAATCAGTAACAGTGCTTCTTTCTGAAATATAAATTAAAGCAGTAATTTTTTAAATTTTATTCAAGGACTTAAATAGTAAGTACACCACAATTCATTAATACTAGTTACAACCCGTGAAATATTCGCGGAAGTAAAACAAATTCTACATTTATGAAAATATGTATTCATAAATATAGAATTTGTTTATACTCGTATATCATTTATACATCGTCCCCTTTTACACCAGTTCAAAAATTGTTAGCTAGGTATTTAAAATTTGTTCAGTATCACGAACTCACCGAGATTAAAATTTCGAATTACTTTCGGAGAGCATCCAATTATTCATCTCTCGCTCTCTTGTATTCAAAATTCAATTCTCGTATTCTTTCTTTGGCGACAACCGTCGTACGGGCTTTGATCTATTTATACAATGATTTTACATTAAACCAATAATAAAGTTCCACGTGATTATAAGAAACATTGACAATAGTCGAAACATAGATACGAACAAAAAACAATGCAAATAAAATCAACTCAAATTATATCGTACAGCATGTGAAATTATTTTTACTATTTTCATATATTCGTGAATTTTTCAGTGTTAAACGTGACACTTGAGAAAAGTTGACTGTTTTTTCACTTGAAATTCCTATTTCTTCTGTGAAGTTAAAAATGGTTCGCTAGAGTATGAGGTGAATAAGAATAGCTGAACATTTTTTTTACGTTTCAAACTGATGGCTTGTTTAATAATTCGGTTGAACATCTCCTTAACTTAATATTTTCACGAAGTATAAACGTTGTTATATAGAACACCCATAGTAATATTTTATAACTTTCCACTGGTTCCACAATGGTTTCCACACTTGAGAAAAGTTGACTGTTTTTTCACTTGAAATTCCTATTCCTTCTGTGAAGTTAAAAATGATTCGCTAGAGAATGAGGTGAATAAGAATATCTGAACATTTTTTTTACGTTTCAAACTGATGGCTTGTTTAATAATTCGGTTGAACATCTCCTTGACTTAATATTTTCACGAAGTATAAACGTTGTTATATAGAACACTCATAGTAATATTTTATAACTTCCCACTGGTTTTCTATTCCACTGGCAGGACGAATGACGATACTCAAAGATTGTTACGTGTCACAGAAATTTAATATTCATATATATTGTTTATAGTTAAGGCATTAACGTTGTGGAGGTTTAAAGACATTGTAATTTATTTTATCAAACACTGTTTATTCCATTTTTTTTGTAACGGTATAACCCTTCCGGTTTCAAGGTTTTCACCTCATCTTCAGGGGAGCACAAACAATACTAAATTATGTTCGAACTGGTAACGATATACACGCTTCAACGGTTAGGGACATTCGAGTCGGGGACTGAGGGCTGAGGGAGACATGGGACGATTTCGGCCAGCAGCGGAGAGATTTTTGGGATATATGTGTTTACCAGATGTTCGCCTCGGTGTACTGACTTAGAAATTTCTAGGGCCTCTAATCTGTTCAATTTGTTTGTGCTCCCCTGAAGATGAGGGTAAAACCTTGAAACCGGTAGGGTTATACCGTTACAAAAAGTGGAATAAATAGGGTTTTAAGATGTTGCCAGTTGTAGTTGAGTGTCACTGTTTGTCAGGTTGATGAGAGCTTGCAACGAGGTTTTGTTTTTGTGTAATCAAAAATCGGAAAGAAGTATCGATTTATTTTTCTCATGCTAAATATCCTCTGTTAGATACAGGCAAAAGCCTAGTTTACTGGGGATACGACAAATGAAAGGCAACAAACCCAGATCCATTAAAATTGTATGTCCAAATCAAATTATCTGTTGTTTTTCTCAAATTGTGTATATTTCTTGTCATGTGTAATAATAAAAATAAATAATAAATAAAAAAAATATTCATATATACTCGTATATACTAACATTTAATATTTAAATTCAGTGGAAAGGTAACAAATTTTTGTAAAGGGCTGCGCAACAAGAACTGCAATTTTAAATTTAAATTAAGTTCCACAATCATGTACCGCTGCATGATTAATTTATAGGTTATGTAGATGATGTATGTCCATTATAAAAATTATACGTTAAAAAATGGCGACAAATTTAAAATTATAGTTCTTGTTGCGAACGCTATGAAATAATACCTTCGGTCAATGAAAATCGATATCGTAACATGATTCTAACTTTTTTTTGCATCAATTGAACTATTTAGACTTGGAAAACATGTGATTCCAGCAGGATGGTGTTCCTTGTCATACTGCTGATGAAACAATGGTTTTATTGTAGGAAAAGTTCTCCGACCATGTAATTTCTCGTCGTGTAAATGTGAATTGGCCGCCACGATCGTGTGATTAAACCCCTTTAGATTTTTTTTCTCTGGGATTATATTAAATCTCAAGTGTACGCCAAGAATCCAAAAACCATCGATGACCTTAAATCCAACATCACTCGTGTCATTGCAGATATACGTATCCATTTATGTGAGGTAGTTATTGAAAAATTTGCTAAAAGAGTCGTCATCTGTAACAGGAGTCGAGGTGGCCATTTGGCCGATATCATTTTCCGCATATAATTACCATGTGCACTTATTACATTGATAACAATACACGTCAACATTAAAAAAAAACTTGTTTCTTTTCTTTGTTTTAAAATTGCAGGTTTTGTTGTGCTACCCTATATTTAATTCTCATAAATATACGAGTATTTATCTCACAGTAGAAAACCGAAATCACAAAAAATATAAACATGCAACGTCCACTTGAAATGTGCATATACTCGTATATAATACAATTTAGTATTTTTAAACGATTCGTTAAACTATCAATTAATATTTGGACTTTGTTAGCCTGGTGAAATATTCTAATCTGGAAATTAATACGAGTATATATATATATATATATATATATATATATATATATATATATATATATATATATATATATATATATATATATATATATATATATATATATATATATATATTTTAAATAAATTTATACTGATACTTTCTCTATGATTCTTGAATGTATTTTAATCAAATCGTTTTAAAATTAATGTGAGTTATATTTTAATTTGAATTTAATGTCAGATGAACATATGTTTTTTAATACATGAAAATAATTAATTAATTAATATGGTAAAGTTTCTAATGTTATGTTAATGCCAGATTTAGTTACGGCTGTATATTCGATGATTACTTTTAAAGGATGAACGAAAAAAAAAACAAACAAGAGAGAAGAAAAATATATAATATAAAAAAAACCTGCATTTTGAATAATTTTAAATGATTTTCATAATATTGAACAAATCGCATAATTTATTGCATGAGTGTATGCCTTAATTTCCATAAATACACAACCAACTATTCAAGAAGCAAGCATGCAAGCAATGGGTGTAAATGCTTGTTTACATTTTGACAGTAACTTCGAATTAGGCATGGACATTTACATATTTATTTAGGCATGTCTTTCACGAACAATCGATTCAATAGCCATTATTTATTCTCACCATATATGCTAAACACTTTGGTCATCCAAACTGCTTGAAGTAACACTGCTGATGGGGATATGTGAAAGGTAAACAACAACAGCAAGTGTGTGGGAAAAAAGGCACCCAAAAATCTTAAAAACCAAAAGGTAGAAAAACCCTTTCGTCTTCAGAATAAAATAATTGAGCGGAGGTTTTGAAAAATTCAAAGCGACAATCAACGTCCGTGACTTGGCATAAATTTAATAAAAATCTTTTGTGTTTTGCACTTTTTTGTTTCCTTTTTTTGCGTGGCTTCATTCGATGATATCCTAGAAGCGTTTTTTTTTTCAAGTTAGGATGATGAAATTAAGGGACAAAGAATGATGTAAACAAATAAATTTTTAAGAAGTTTATTACAAATGCTATTTAAAGGCAGACCATATTGAAGTGAACATCGTGATAATTTTTTTTTTCAATGGTCACTTCAATATTGCGCACTTTGAAAAATATTATGATACAAATAATAAATCTCGTAAAATTATGTATTACTATTTGATTTTTTTGCAAATCGAATATAAATTAATGAAAAGTTAATATATGTAAATTGACATTTTTCTTTTTGTTGTTTTTTTTTGTGGAATCGATCCCAAAACTCCTGGATGACTCCCGAGTTTTGTCGTAATCCAGTTCCAATTCCATTTCCGTCTGCTTTTCACTTAAGGCCTCTTCAGCATATTTCTGGTTGGTTGGAAGAGATGGCCTCATGACAATAAGCTTGCTAGGTTATAAAGATTATTCAGCCAGAAGATTGATTTTACAATAGTGCGTTTACAAAAACTTTTCACTTTATTTTTTTAATGAAGTGAAAAATCAAAAAATATAATAATAATATTTTTTATTCAAACATTGAAATTAACACACACGTTTTGTAAATTAAAAATGTCAGCTAAAATTGTAATAATATAAATACTTTGCGTCAAACTACTACTCGTATTAGCTGAGAATACTTTGCGTTAAACTACTACTCGTATTAGCTGAGAATACTTTGCGTCAAACTACTACTCGTATTAGCTGAGAATACTTTGCGTAAAATACTACTCGTATTAGCTGAGAATACTTTGCGTCAAACTACTACTCGTATTAGCTGAGAATACTTTGCTTCAAACTACTACTCGTATTAGCTGAGAATACTTTGCGTCAAAATTAATATATTTAAGTAATCCAAATTCTTCCTACTATTATATGCATTGGAGCTCAAAATATGACTAGCCTTAATCACTGACTTTTGTGCGTTGTGCGTAGTTTACAATATTGTATATTTATAAACCGCATTAACCTAACTATGGGCACACACTACTGCTTGTCGGCTTGTCAAGTGTTGACGTGAACACATGAGTGTTTAAAAAAAATAGTCTCATAAAGGTAGTAGGTAGTTAATTAACATTCCTACATAAGGTAATGGTGATGGCGAAGAGTTAACGGTCCATCGTCATCTCTCAAGTTGTCTTTGGTAATCTGACGGCAGGTGTAGGGGTTCCCCATTTGCCGTTATGAACCAAATTAGAAGCGTTTGAAATAATATTATCACTAAAATGGTTTTTCATTACGATGTCATTAGTCAGTTAAATGTCGGATTATGGGATTATTTAAATGTTAACCTGTTTTCACTTAATCAAAGAAGAATATGTTTGATTTATTGACTTGTAAAACTATCATTTATTCATATTTCATACAAGGATGGCCCCATTGTATTTTTTTTAATTTGAAAACGACCTTTCTGTCTCAAAAATTTTTTTCAATATTTTAAATTGTATTTATTACGCCATTTCCCTGCCGAGATAGGCATGTAGGATACATCGTCAGATTTTCATATCTCTATTATTCGCCTCTTCTACATCTATACACCTTCTCGTACAAATCTACTACTTTTCTAATATTTCCTTCTTTCAAAATATCATTCACATTATTTAACCATAATTACCCTTGGTCTTTTTCTATTACGATTTTCACTCACATTTTCACTATATATTTGTTTTTAATCGTTCTTCATCCTAATCATAATCTAATTACGTATTATGTCATACATTGTAACCCCGTGTATTCTTCTCATTGCACGCATTTCTTTAGTATTTATTCGGCTTTTTAGTATTTTTTCACGTTCACGTTTCATCACCATACTCGTACGAGTACATCAATTATGGTATTAAAACACTGTTGTAACTATCATCTTAGCACATATTGATACTGTTCGATTTGAATATATTTGTATGTTTAAGGGTCCTTTTAATTTTGTTTACTATCGCTACACGACATTTGATATCTCTCATGATTGTTCTATCATCTAAAAAAAATACTACCTAAATAGCAAAATTCCAAAGTAAAAAGGTTGATGTAATCTTTCATTTTTCACCCAACATATCGCATTTACTTTCATTGTTCACCCAACAAATCGCATTTACTTTCATTGTTCACCGAACATATCGCATTTACTTTCATTGTTCACCCAACATATCGCATTTACTTTCATTGTTCACCCAACAAATCGTATTTACTTTCATTGTTCACCGAACATATCGCATTTACTTTCATTGTTCACCCAACATATCGCATTTACTTTCATTGTTCACCCAACAAATCGCATTTACTTTCATTGTTCACCCAACATATCGCATTTACTTTCATTGTTCACCCAACATACCGCATTTACTTTCATTGTTCACCCAACATATCGCATTTACTTTCATTGTTCACCCAACATATCGCATTTACTTTCATTGTTCACCCAACAAATCGCATTTACTTTCATTGTTCACCGAACATATCGCATTTACTTTCATTGTTCACCCAACATATCGCATTTACTTTCATTGTTCACCCAACATATCGCATTTACTTTCATTGTTCACCCAACATATCGCATTTACTTTCATTGTTCACCCAACAAATCGCATTTACTTTCATTGTTCACCCAACATATCGCATTTACTTTCATTGTTCACCCAACATATCGCATTTACTTTCATTGTTCACCCAACAAATCGCATTTACTTTCATTGTTCACCCAACATATCGCATTTACTTTCATTGTTCACCCAACAAATCGCATTTCCTTTCATTGTTCACCCAACATATCGCATTTACTTTCATTGTTCACCCAACATATCGCATTTACTTTCATTGTTCACCCAACATATCGCATTTACTTTCATTGTTCATCCAACATATTGCATTTACTTTCATTGTTCACCCAAAATAACGTATTTACTTTCATTGTTCACCCAACATATCGTATTTACTTTCATTGTTCATCCAACATATCGCATTTACTTTTCTTTTTACACTTTTCTTTCACCATGGCTTTGGATTTTGTAAGATCTATTCTTGGATCTTTCTCTTCGTATCTCTCTTACAATTTTCTTATCAAACGCTATAATTCATCTTCATCCTACCTAAAACTAGCATATCATTAGCATGCATCAATCCGGACACATTCCCACTCGACATTTGTATGTCACCCATTGATCTCTGTAATTCCTTCACACATGAATCTACAATATGTAAATATGAAACAACACGGGGGTCATAAAACATCTTTATTTTATCCCTTTTGAGAAATTAAACCACTCCGACAGGACACTCTAATTTGTCTAATGGATTGTTTTAAGTGGATTTTATTCCTTTATTTTTTGCATCTTGCGAGTTTTTCAATTTTTTGCAATTCTTTTAGTTATGACATATAAATCCATTTCAAATTAATTTTTTTTGATTTACAAAACAAAAATGTAATAATAAAACAACAATGAATAATGCGCCGTTTAGAAAGCAAACTCTCCTTAAGGGCGCTCTTACTTGGGACTTGAACCCATTATTTTGACAAATTAAAATATTACAAAACAAATATACATACGAGTATATAACATACTCGTAAGTTGTAATTTGTTGTATCAAACACTGTTTATTCCACTTTTTGTAACGGTATAACCCTGCCTCTTTCAAGGTTTTCACCTCATCATCAGGGTACCGTGACAAAAAGTGGAATAAACAGTGTTTGATAAAACAAATTACAATGTCTTTCAACCTCCACAACGTTAATGCCTTAACTATAAATAAAATATAATACATAAGTTGTGTACAAGTTTAGGAAGGTATTATTTTCTTGCATCTGTATATGTTCCGCACCGCACCACAGAAAACTTACCATGGAAAGACGGACTACAACGAAATCTTTGTAGATATTTTGATATGTGATAGTGACACATTCGGCTTTAGGTGTCGTCTAGTAAACATGTGTAGTGTTCATATAAGATAATATATTTTGATAAGACCGTTAAAAAATGGTTGCCTTCTAGTTTTTTCTAAAGATTTACATACCACTTATATTTGTAACTCTAAGAGGTAAACCACTCTACGCCATAGGACCAGGAACGGCAAAAGCTCTATTATAATACACCACCCTATTGTAATAAGCAGAGACATAATGCTGTTCATAACAGTTGAGCACGGATCTAAAATTGCAATACCAATAATATTTTTTACAATTATTTTCCATATTATTTCCTTAAATGTATTATTACATAATTTGTGGGTTATTTTTATCTCGATTCCTTTGTCGGCTCACAAACAAAAGTTCAATTATAAATACTATCGGATTTTGGCAATCCATTATCTACAGGCAAATCGTATGAAAGAGATTCAAACAGCTATATTTTGCTCAGTAAATAAGTACGTCGGGCCAATACCAATTAAGATTCAGGGATGGTCAAAATATTAACCATTCTTCTTAAAACACCTATTTGATGAAAATAATTTCTGATTAGAATATCTGAATATCGATACGTTAGGCTATCCGAGAATGATTAACCGTTAACGATACGATAGAATATTCGAGAAATATTGTCAACGATACGAAAATATATTCGAGAGTGATTGTCAACGATACGATTACGATTTTCGAGAATAACAGTTAGCAGCCCTGTGGGTGGAGGACACCTGCATTGGTTTATTTTGTGTAAGCTGTTGCATTACACCAAATGTACAGATTTGATGTAAATTTTCAGATTTGTAATTTAATTAATTTATTAATTATTAAATTAATAAATAATGTAATTATTTAATAATTTAATAAATTAATAATTTAATTAAATCATAATTTAATTAATAAATAATTTAATTATATAATAATAATTTTATTAAATAATAAATTAATAATTTTATTAATTAATAATTTAATTAATTATTAATTTAATTAATATATAATTTAATTACAAATGTTCAGATTAAACAGATCAAAACCAATTAAATTTAATTAATAAATAATATAATTATTAATTTAATTAATTAATAATTTTATTAATTATTAATTTAATTGTTCAGATAAATGTTCAGATTTAACAGATCAAAACCAAAAGTATGGTGGCAAATTATAAAATAACCAATTTGTAATTTAAATAATCAATAATTTAATTAATTAATAATTTAATTAGATAATAATTTGTTTAATAAACAATTTAGTTAATAAATAATTTAATAAATTAATTATTTATTTAATTCATAATTTAACTAATTAATAATTTAATTAATTAATAATTCAATTAATTCTCAATTCAATTATTAATAATTTAATTAATTAATAATTTAATGAATTAAGAATTTAATTACAAATGTACAGATTTGACAGACCAAAACCAAAAGTTTGATGGCAAAAATATAAAACATCCAACACGATCGGCAGGCTTTTCTGCTGCAACATTTCGTTAGGTAAGTTGTACAATATATAGTACTGTACTTTAGTGTTGCTCAATACCGTTTTGAGAATTTGCTAAGCAGCGTTAAGGTACAGAAAAAGATAAATTTAGATGTTAAATGGTCTAAGGGCTCGATTCCCAGCGGATTCTCTTTCGCAATAGTTTTACCATTTACCAAGTAAATCCGCTATGAATCGAACATGGAACGCCCGCTCACTTAGCGTGAATATTAACCGTTAGACCACGGTCGAATTTGATGTAAAGGAGTGAAACATGGAAGTGGCAAATGCTCTAGAAATGCGTGGACCGAGAAGAATAAATGAGGTGACAATATATGACAGAATACGGAATTAGTGACTAGGAATAAATGTTTACTTAAGGCTGATGATGGATTGAGTAAGATGACGAAGAACATTCTGAGATGGTTAGGGCATGTAGAACCAATGAATGAAAAAATACCATTGTAAAAAATATATAGTGCAAATGTGAGTGGAAGGCATGGTAGAGGAAGACCAATGAAAGTATGGTTGAGAGAGGAAGACCAATAAATCATAAGAGTTGTATGGATGTAAAATAGGCGAAAGATGTACGTTGAGATCGGAAAGTCAGGTGTTTTGTCCTCTCTGCCTATCTCGACAGGAAAATGGCACGATGGTACGTATATATGTGTTACATTATACAATGTGTTGAGTTGATTACTAAATGCCAATATTTTGCAACGAACATTCTGTTACAGTTGAGTTTTCTAAATCCAAAGTGTTTTTTTATTGTAATGTACAGAAAATCTTTCATTTAACAACATTCCGGTTGATTTATAGAGAGATTGCTACACGGCAATAAACCAGGTTATACTGTATACGATGAAAGTGTAACAAAAAAAGTTGGATTTTTGACGAAAATGGTCAACTATTTTTTATTGAATATTTTTACAAAGTACTTTTTGATGGTGGCTCAGTGTCACCAAATGGCGTCTAAGAAAAAGTTGTGTTTAGTGTTTAGAAGTTTACTAGCCCCTGTTTTATATAACCTTAATATTATATTTTCAACATAATACCAGTCGTATTATATTTTGGGTAAAATGCGAAGGCGGAATTGCCAACTCGTCCAAATTCGGCTGATGGATTTTGTTCGTGATACGGCTATTGAAAGTTACTTATACTATCTCCATTACTATGGAAGGCTATATACCTATAGGGAGAAATAAACATTTATCTGACCTCTAACTCCCTAGGCTTAGTTTGATAAGAAGATATCTATAACAAAGTAAGACAGGTCTTATGTTGAAATCGTTAAGCATTCTGTGAAAAAAAATATTCCCTTGCGCTTATTTATAATACTTATTTTTGTCACATTTTTATTGTAAGAAGAAAAATTGTATAGTATTAAGTAATTTACATGCATACATGTTATCACGTCGTGTCTCTTGCGGGATAAACAGAGATAATCGATCCTCAATATTTTCAACATTTAGAATAATTTTAATGACTAAAACTTGTTACACATACGTACATTCCATTACGCTGTTTCGATCCTGAGATAGGCAGAGATAATATAGTGCCCGGCTTTCCCATCTTGACACATTTATTTCACCTCTTCTACATCCATCAATCTTCGCATACAGCTCTTAAGATTTTTCTCACTTCTTAATTTTCTTCTTTCAAAACATCATTATCATTGTCTTATCATATTTTCCTTGGTTTTCCTTTACCATACCTTTCACTCACATTTGCAATATATATTTGTTTTGTTTAATCTTTCTTCATTCATTGTTCCATGTGCTATCTCAGAGTGGTCCTCTTCATCTTACTCAATACGTCAGCCTTAAATTCACATTCATTCTATATCCTTTCATTCCGTATTCTGTAATACCTACATTGTAATCCCAAGTATTGGGAGTATTATATAAGTATTCTTCTAAATTCACGTATTTATTTCTACAGCATTTATTCGGCTCATTTCAGTATTTTTCCACGTCTACGTTTCACTTTCATAAAGCATCATCATCATTATTGCCGGGCCTCGCAGTCGAAGATCCCCTCGCCACTCCAACGTCAGCCCTTCACCGTTCTCCACGTCGATCGTGTGATCTTGTGTGAGAGAACAGCCCGATCCTGGATGCGCACTCTCTCCCGCAAATGCCAAAGACATATGGACCCTGCTGAGCCGCCTAGCCATGTTGACGCATGTTCGCAGCGCGTAGACTGTTTCTCATACGTCTAGACGCTGAGACGCCATCAGCCCGAGAAAATACGGCTCTCCATCCCTCACGGTCCCGAGCCACCTGCTCCCAGTCCTCAGGCGCCTCGCACAAATTAAGTCCTTATAGCGCTTCCTCTGGCCAACAACTTTTCCCCGTACAAGACGCGTTTTGGGACTCTGTGATCGTAGGGTTTGCTCGCTCTGTTGGAAAGCGAAGCTGTGCCATGGAGTTTGTTTTAAGTGAGTGATCCGTCGCACACCAGCAAACTCACCGGCCACACCGCTGCACTGAATCCGATGGCACACCGAGGTGGCACTCGAGTGTTTTAATTCCCCATTGACTGTTTCCTTCGCATGATTTTCTTTATAACTCTTCCATCATCTGAGAAAACTCGAACTTAAAATCATTGTTATTATTCTTTTTCTGATTCTCAAAGCTTGTTTAATTCAATAATTTATTTTGATAGTTTTTTTATGAATTCTAAAAACAGAAACTAGAAGATCGAGAGTTTGTATTATAATACAATTATATGTTATTAAAATATGTTATTAAAATAAATAACGCAATTTTGAAAAGTGTTTCATACGGTTAGGAGGACAGGTGATTAAAATGTTACCAGCTATCAAAATCAAGTAGAATAATATTTTTATGTCTTTTTGAAGAGCCAATACATTTGTACAAACCCTTTTAAGCCCTTTTTGCCAGAGGGTCTGTGTTTACATATGCACGTAATCCATTATAAATTTGTAATAATTTTAGATTATGGCAGCATTATCTCTGGATTACGAAAAAGAGTTAAATCGATTGAATGAAAAAATATTTTTTATGAAGTATTATTTATCGCCATAAATATTTAATTTTATGTTTATGTATATTTTATGTTTATAAGATTCATGTTACGAGTAATATTGACTTCGTGACCAACTGTTTCATCATCATCATCACTATCACCCCGTGTCTCTGATTAATATAAGCAGCTAGGATAGATCTCGACTTTATTACATCTTGGCAAACATCTTACGCTTTTCTCATGTTTGTACACCTCGCCATGCGTATTTTCATCTACTAAAATTCTTTAATTCTTCCTCTTTCTTTTTTTTTTTCATTCGGTCTTGCTTAATTTTTTTAACTTTACCTAAACTTCGACCTACCTTCCATACTACTTGTACCGATTTTTTTTATAAATTTGACTCTTTAAAACATTATTTAATGATTATAATAGGTTGTTTGTAATATAATAAGTAATTTCGTATTTTAAAGTCAAATTGGAACGCGAAATGGCACAAAATGGTCGTTGATGATAGTTTTGATATTTTCACCATCTCAGTAATCTCAAGTGTCTTAGAACGCTGGCTTGGTTGGTCGTCATCTGTAGTGATCAGCATTCTAGAGTGGACACCTTTGAGTGTTGTATTACCATTACAATTTTTAAAATCATATTTGACACACACAATTGCTTACTGCATTGTTGCCTACCTTACTAATGATGTAGTTTTTTTCCCTTTTTGTCAGTAAAAATCATCAAGTAACTAAAAAAACTTATTTAAAAAAATGACACCATAAAATGATCAAGCAATGTTGATGAACAAAAGCCGAGACCTGCACTAGACGATTACCATTCATAATAATATACATTCAGCAAGTTTGGAATGAAGATAGCAAGGAACATGTCCAAAAAAAAACTTCCCGGACAATACAATAGAAATTTTTAGAAAATCTCTAATTGATTTTAAGATATATTGTGAGTTTATATATAGTGATATACGAAATGGACTTTTTAAAATCTTATTATAGTCAAGCAGAAGCCTAGTAAATATGCCTGATTTGGTCTCACCCTTCTAATTTTTCTTTTAGACCTTTTTCCAAACGGTTTTATAGTTAAACTTGTATTTAGTTGCTCCCTGACATAATTATTTTTCTTCTTATTCTACATGTGCAAGGGTGTGGGCTGAAAAACATCTGGTGTCCCCGTGGCTGGGCTCGCCCTATATTGGTGGGGTGTATCTTGGCCATGGGGATGTTATTAGATGAGCCCAGACCTTTTGATAGCTTCTGTCTTTAATGTATTCTCTGCAATTTATGTGTTCTTGAAGTATATTTAAATATATTATGTGCATACTATGTTGCTATCAATAAACCTATATTTATTTATTATTTATAACTTTTAAAAGTACTTCTGTTACAAAACAGCACTATAGATGACCTCCGTGGCCTGGTAGTAAGACGCTTGTCTGCCGATCCGGAGGTTGCGGGTTCGATCCCCGCTGGAATCCAGATTTTTTTAAATGGAATTCCAGTCTGGTGTCCACTTAGGGCCCATTAAAACATATTTCTGGTTGGTTGGAAGAGATTGCCATATGGTGATAAACTCGCCAGGGGAAATAATAAAAAATAAATAAATACATTTTCCAGTTTTTTTTTTAAATTATATTACTCAATTGGATTTTTCATAAGAGGAAACTCAGAAGAAATTGTTCTTTGTACCCACCTATATAATATTATTTTCAGCACCAAAGAAAAAAAATTAGTATAAAAGCAAAGCTTAGTTCCTACAACACTTATATACCTTCAACTGTGAAAGAGTTCATTCTTGTACCAATTAGAATGACACATACCTTGTAGATAAAAATAAAAACAGAAGAATGTTAATATAACGCATTTTATAAAAAGTTATATAAAATATTGTAATATGATGTAAAGTTGTTAATAAAATATATATGTATAAATATTAATCAGCAAAATAATCCCACCAGACAAGAATTTAATTATTTTACCTGTGTGTTATAAAATTTTAGAGTTCGATCGCATCACACAGACCATAAAACTCTAGAAACTATTTTTTTATACAGATCAGTTAAAATTCCTGAACTATGGAATATTGTTATCTTTACGTCTTATAATAAAAAAATATATAAGTAGAAAATTAAAATTAATTAATAGTTCCCTTCAGTCATAGTTAAATACGCCGATTGAATATTTCAAATATTTTCGATTGCGTCAAGTTTATTGCACATGGTTATATTTCTAATATTTTATTACTTATCTCGTAACCTGTTGTTATAAAATAACTGAGAGATGTTTTAAATAAACAAGAAAGTTCACGGTGAGAAGCAAACGATAATAAAGTGACATCATATTTGAATAATAAGTCAGGAGTGCCCCACTAAGATTAAAGTAATTTTTGTTTATAGTTAAGGCATTATTAACATTGTGGAGGTTTCAAGATATTGTAATTTGTTTTCATCAAACACTGTTTATTCCACAAAAGTGGAATAAACAGTGTTTGATAAAACAAATTACAATAAAAAGTAATTTTTTTAAACGTGTTTAACCTTTCCCTTTCTGTGCTAAAAAAAATCCACCCGTTCCGGTGTTGTGTATTCAATATACATGTAAAAATGAGCGATTTAAAATCGGAAAAATAAGAATATTCATGGCCAATCGCTTAAATTAATTTAATTTGAAGTCAAAAGTGATAATAATTGAAATTTAATTGCTGAAAACATGAAGAAAAAAACATCGGACGACGTTCACAAAACGGGCAAAGCGACCATCTCGAACGAAAGCCCGCTGGCTACTGAGCGAGAGAAGCGAGCGAACTGAGATTCTGTTTCTTGCGTTGTTCCCATAAACCGAAGTAGAGTGAGACGTGAATAGCGTCGCTTCTCACCCATAGCGGTTTTTTAGAATGAATATACCTACGTCACACACTGGCACACGTTTGATTGTATTATTGAATTTATTTCCGATTTTCACAAAATATCTCTGATGTGCCTGATAAGTGATAATTATTATTAATATTATTTTTTTAATCAATGCGTAAATGTATTACGGAGGAAAACCTAAAATCTGAACCCAGTATTTATTATATTTATAGAGATATTAAAGTTTTTAGAAGCAATGTGTACTAGTTAGACGTTACAGGGAAGGAAGGGTTAAACATTATTAATTTTATTTAAGGACTTTTTAATGGAAAAAAGTTCTTATTTCTTAGGTAACAAGACGATTAAACGGTGCCATGCACGGTTTCAGTATTTTTTAAGGTTTCTAAACTCTTAAAACGGTTCTTATTCATAAAATATTCACGAGTTTTAACAACTTCCTACTCCTATAAACATATTTTAATAGCTAACATAATAAAAGGACAATTTTATAGTACCGTTTAGAGGAGCTTCTCCTTAAGGGCGCTCTGACTCGGGATTTGAACCCATTATTAACAGATAAAAGTTGTTGAAAGAAAAAAAACAAATTGATTATAAAGAGATTGTAATTTGTTTTATCAAACACAGTTTATTCCACTTTTTATACCGTTACAAAAAGTGGAATAAACAGTGTTTGATAAAACAAATTACAATGTCTTGAAACCTCCACAATGTTAATGCCTTAACTATAAATAAATGATTATAAAGATATAAGGGTAGTGGCTACGGCTATTCGATTATGAACTTTTCTGCATCTGTATATAAAAAAAACATATTTGGTAAGAAAACAGCAGAATACTTACCAATGGGAAGATGAACTACAAAGAAAATTTAGTAGATATTTCGATATGTGATAATAACTCAGTAAGAAACAGGCCAAAACCTAGTTTAATGGGGACACGACAAATGAAAGGCAACAAACCAAGATTCATATAAATTGTGTGTCCATATCAAATTATCTATTGTTTTTTTTTAAATATGTATTTATAAAATTTAATAAATAAATTTAAATACGAGTATATCATCATTAATTTTGACTAGACTTTTCAAAACGTGCTTCCTAAAGTTACACACCTTCCCATATTTTTAACAATCTGAGGCAGACAAACATCGATCTTATTGAAGTTTATCGAAAAAAACGAGTGTTTACCAAAAATCTGTTTATTCAATAAACCCAAAAATAATATGAGTTTTGTAATAACAGAATAAACTTATCAAAATAACGAAGTATACATTGTTATCGACTATAATCAATCAAGAATTAGACTTTAAATATATTAATTCCTCTATTAAAATACCGCATTTAACACAACGATACTGTCCAACACATCAACTGACAGCTGAATGTCAAGCCTATAAAATCTTCACCCGTGTATATTATTTATTCAACACTACATCAGGGCGTGTATAAAAAGAAATAAATTCAATTTTACAATTGAATTATTACAGCGCATATTTCATGATTTTTACAAACAAAACGACACCTGTTATTACAAATCAGAACCATTTAAATTTTTATTGACAATAATGTGTTATTTAGGCGACATCTGTTTTTACATTATCTTTTTACTTCAGATGAACTTCAGATCATTCCGGTTAGATCCTGGATAATTATTATTCTTTATTGATTACGTTATATTTTCTTGACACTTACTTTTGAAGAAGAGTTGAATTATTCCAAGGTCAAACTCAGTGTTAGCTTAAAACCTCTCAAGTAGTAAGGTATTAATGAACATTTTAAAACATCATTTGTTCAGTTGGTAAAACATGTAACTAGCCGATAAATGATTTAATTGTGTGGTATCATCAATAGATGTCATTGGAGTTTGAATCCTGACATAATCTGGGAATATTCGAGAAATAATCACTGCGCCCCAACCGCGGGGCCATACACTATCTGACTCAGTATTTCATGGCCCCTCGGTTGGGGCGGTACTCACGGAGAGGTTAAGTGATACTACTACCTCGCTCACATTAGTCCATCCTAAATGAAACCTTTGATGGCGTATATCCTTCCACTTGTTTGCTCAATCTTATTATTGGTCTTTCTACTGATTTTCTTCCACTTTGATTCTGGCATACGGACGATATACTCAAGCTTCCAAAACTGAGACTTAACTAATCCCATTACTAAGTCTTAATTAACCTGTTTCATCTCATAGTCCTCAGCTTTGATCTCCTTAATATAAACATTAACTCCTCAAACTAATTTTATACTCGCCACTCGTAATCTTTATTCGTCCTTTCTGTCAAAATTATATGACCGTATCGTTGTTGTAATCGCAAAATGTAATTATTATTTAACACAACTTTACAGGCAAGTAAATTATTATTTAATACAATTTTACAGGCAAGTAAATTATTACTTAAAACAATTTTACAGGCCAGTAAATTATTATTTAATACAATTTTACAGGCAAGTAAATTATCATTTCAGGCCATTTTACAGGCAAGTAAATTATTATTTATTACAATTTTACAGACAAGTAAATTATTATTTTATACAGTTTTACAGGCCAGTAAATTATTATTTAATACAATTTTACAGGCAAGTAAATTATCATTTAATAAAATTTTACAGGCAAGTTAATTATTATTTAATACAATTTTACAGACAAGTAAATAATTATTTTATACAGTTTTACAGGCAAGTAAATTATTATTTAATACAATTTTACAGGCAAGTAAATTATCATTTAATACAATTTTACAGGCAAGTAAATTATTATTTAATATAATGTTACAGGCAAGTAAATTATTATTTAATACAATTTTACAGACAAGTAAATTATTATTTTATACAGTTTTACAGGCAAGTAAATTATTATTTAATACAATTTTACAGGCAAGTAAATTATCATTCAATACAATTTTACAGGCAAGTAAATTATTATTTAATACAATTTTACAGACCAGTGTTCTCAATACGTTTTTAAAATTCAAATAACATTCATTCTATTTATTTATACATAAAGGTAAATTTGTTAGGTTTGAAACGGAAAAAATCTCTTCAGTAAGATATTTTCTATGTAAACATATCATCACGCCATATTTCTATTAGCGTAGGCAGAAAGGAGAGGGTACCAGATTTTGCTATCGCGACATAAATATTTTGCCTTTTCTACATTCATACACTTCCTCATACAGCTTCTACGATTTATAACATTTCCTTCTTTCAAAATATCGTGCACTTGGTCCAACATTATTTTCCTTGATCTTCCTCTACCCCGCCTTCCACTCACATTTGTATTGCTCATTTGTTTTGTTAGCATTTCTTAATTCATTCATTCCACGTGCCCAAACCATCACAGAGTGGTCTTCTTCTGCTCAACACATCAAACTTAATTTCACACTTCATCCCTAGTCACTTCATTCCATATTTTGCCATACATAGTCACCCCCTATATTCATATGTTATAAGTGCACGCATTTCCACAGCATTTATTCGATTTTTTCAATTTATTTCCACATCCACGTTTCACTCCAAT
The DNA here is from genome assembly GCA_949825065.1 of Odontocerum albicorne. Lineage (NCBI taxonomy): Eukaryota > Metazoa > Arthropoda > Insecta > Trichoptera > Odontoceridae > Odontocerum > Odontocerum albicorne. Next base: position 15,877,031 of record OX463841.1, read on the forward strand.
ACATCAAATATTTGATATGTTATATTGATAAAAAAAAACTTTTATTTAATATTTTTTAATGGTTGTTATGTCTATGATAATTAATATTTTTCATAAATGGAAAACTATAATAATATGAACTGTTTTTTTTGTTTTAAAAAGTAAGATGTTTTAGAATCCACTTTATACAACGATTTATAAGTATTGATATATCGATATAGGTGGAAAAATAAAAGATTGCATTAAAAATTAATTCGTCTGCGCCAAAAATAAATAAAAATTCAATAAGATAATATTTCAATTACATATCAACGATTCGAGCAACTCGAGAGTTATCCGTTTTCGATCTCTGTGTGGTCCAATGCAATGAAATAGGAATGCAGCATCAAGTATCAAAACATCATATGAATGCATCTCCACTGCACAAGTGTCTGACTGGGTGTGGGCCACGGCTGACTTGCATCTTGTATGCACAATTTTGAATAAATATTTGTTCGATTCTCAGCTATCTATGCTTTACATCTCGTGCGTTTTGGTCATGCAAATGAATATTAGCTTTATAAATAGTATTTTGACATAACAATAATAAAATCGATTGAACAGGGTCGAATGGGAACAATAATGATACTATAATAATACTATATTTTGACATAAAAGTTTTTAGCCGCTGATAAGAGGCATCGACGACAAACTACCTGGGCTTTGAAACGAGTCGCATTAGATTTACGTCGTTGTTCTTCTTAGTCGTATTCCTCATGGTTGAACATCGTAGTTTCATGATGATCTGATCTGATAGTCTCCCGGCTTAGAGTCATGATAAGTGCAGTACCCATAGATGAACTACTAATTTCCTCGATTTGCTCTATCCACCTTCCTGGAGATCAATTCCTTGTTCACCTCTTCTCAACACTTATTATCACTAACAGTTTCTTTAAACTCTATTCATCTCCTCTATCGACGTATCCGGAGTATGACAATATTATATTCCTGTAGATCTTGGATGGACACATTGGCGTGTCTTGCAATTGATAGAAATAATATTGATATCTCCCCAAACTATATATTATATTTTGTCGCAGAATTGTCATTTTACGACAAAAGTCGAGTAAATAAGACACTTGTTATTCAGTATTGAAAGCTTAGTTTTTTCTTTACTTCAATTTATTTTGTACTGTATATGAGCTCCCTTTTATATATGAAATAATAAAAACAAATTTATAAATAATAAAAACAAATATAACTGTTCACCGAACATTTGGTGAACAGTTATATCCCAAAAATCTCTCCGCTCTTGGCCGAAATCGTCCCATGCCTCCCTCACCCCTCAGCCCCCAACCGTTGAAGCGTGTATATCGGTATCAGTTCGAACAGCATTTAGTCTTGTTTGTGCTCCCCGTCTAGTCTTGAGGTGAAAGCCTTGAAACCGGTAGGGTTATACCGTCACAAAAAAGTGGAATAAACAGTGTTTGATAAAAATAAATTACAATAAAAACAAATTGTTCTTGCTGTTATATTTTACATTTAAACGCCGCTACATATGTTTTTTTATACATTGTAATAAAAGGAATAAAGGTGTCAAATTACCCATTAGTATTTTCATACGATTATGAATTCAAATATATTTATGAAATATACTTTTATTGTATTGCAGAAGGTAATTTTTTTTGTTTAACATCTATTAAGTATTAATTTGAGGATGCTTTCTTGATTCTGGTGACATGTAACTATTTAACTAAGTAGCTCCATTAATTTTGTTTAACATCTATTAAGTATTAATTTGAGGATGCTTTCTTGATTCTGGTGACATGTAACTATTTAACTAAGTAGCTCCATTAATTTTGTTTAACATCTATTAAGTATTAATTTGAGGATGCTTTCTTGATTCTGGTGACATGTAACTATTTAACTAAGTAGCTCCATTAATTTTGTTTAACATCTATTAAGTATTAATTTGAGGATGCTTTCTTGATTCTGGTGACATGTAACTATTTAACTAAGTAGCTCCATTAATTTTGTTTAACATCTATTAAGTATTAATTTGAGGATGCTTTCTTGATTCTGGTGACATGTAACTATTTAACAAAGTAGCTCCATTAATTTTGATGCTGGTAAATTTGGCCGAATAGCTTAACTGGTCAGAACCAATGAAATGGACACTTTCAAGTTATCATAAGCAAAACACTTAGAAACTCCCGTACCCAAGAAATATGTCAAGTAGACGATATTGTGAGATGGGGCAGAAACCGCAGAAGGCACTGGCGAAGCCACGTGGAAAGGAGGATAACCCAAGGGTTTATTTCGCATGAAATACCCACTGGCAGTCATCCTAAAGGAATACCCCCGAAAAGATGGAAGGAAAACTATGAATCAACATCTTAAGAGAGGCAGTCCTGATGATAATAAATCACAGGTCTAACTTAAGAAAAAGAAGACGAATTTAACGGTGAATAACTTCACTGGTTACTTGATACCCTGAAAGTGTGATATTCAAGCAGACCTTTTAATATATTTCTGGTTTGTTGAAGGAAATTCTCACATATTCTTTTATTTTATTACAATTTACGATCTTATATCGACCATTTAAAAAGGGTTATAAGAGCAATACTTAAATAAGAATTTTGAGTGCGTGTGAATGTATAATATATACAACTTGTCACAAAAAATATAAATATTAACATGAATCATATATAAAAGAATATTGAAAAGCAATACTCACATGCATACCACCCACAACACATAAAATAAAAACTTCAGATAAGGCTCGGGCAATCAAAAACCCTTACATATAAAAATAAAGAAAAAAAATAATCGAAGAAAACAATAAAAATATGCACACAATCAATTCACTACAAGAGAACTCTTTCTTTGAGAACTTTTAAATGCATTAAAACTCTCACCAAATATGTCCGAGACTACAGCATAGCCATTATCCAATTTAAGGGGGTGTTCTACTCCAGAGGCATGAATTTCGGGCGTTTTTTCAGACTAAATTAAAAAAACGGAAAATATTTTTTCAATGCACTTTTCACAGTTTGTTTAATGATGAATTGAGAATGTTACAAAAAAATTGAAAATTTCAGATGTTATCAGCTGTTATATTTTGTAAAATAAAAGGGGGTGAGCTGGTCGACATGATTAGAACCCTTTCATAAATTTGAAACAAAAATCATACAAAGTTTTTTAATTAAAAATAATGTAGTTATTGTTGGTACCATGGAGAAAAAACGTAAAATGGCGTTTGCTTAGAAAAATTTTTTTTTTTTCAATTTTATTTAAAAAAAAAATAGTTTTGAATTTTTCAAGGTAGGAACTATATAAAAACATTTATCAAAGTTTTATATTAAATTTTAAGATTATTGGTCAAATAGAACTTGAGATTTTATGTCGACCAGGTCGAAAAAAGTAGTTTCGAGAAAAAACGCGTTTAAAGTTTTGAGATTATTGTCCGAGTCATTCCAGTGCGGCGTAATTGCTGCCTCATTTATAGTTATAACTTCGTAAATATTAAGAATTTCACAATTTTCGTTTGAGAACATATTCTTAAAGGTCTAAACTTTTAGAGTATAAAAAAAACGATTTTTTCAAATTTCTAGAGTAGAATACCTCCTTAACTAAGCATTCTAGGTACGGTAGAATTCGAGTAATATAGTAGTTATTTCTACAACTCACGCACCGGAATACATCCTGCAGTCTCGTACTTCGTGAATGGATAAGACAACAAAATTGAGATACAATACCACTGTATTCTTACAAATATTTATAAAACAAATAAAAATGTTCCATTCGGAGTCTTCTTCCTGGCACTGTCCCAACTCATTGCCTAGGTAGGCTGTTGGGATCGGCTCTTCTCGTTCTCAGGCTGTATGTTCTTCGGTTCTGGGTGTCGCTTTCACCTAGGCCGTTTCTCTGCAGGATTTTGGAGCATTGAGTTATCCAGTAGTTCTTTGGTCTTCCTCTGGACGGCTGTCGAAGAAGATCCACAGACATTGCCTGATTTACAGTATGGTCTGGTGGTCTCCGTCTTATGTGCCCGTACCATCTCAGCTGTTGCTCTTCCCGCTTACTATTTACAATATGTCAGTGACTCCCAGGCTACCACGAATGCGTGAGCTCTTAATTTTATCTTTCAGTGATACTCCTGCCGACCACCTAAGCATTCGCATTTTTGCTTTTTCAAGTTGCCTAGAGTAGGAGCTGTACACCGTCCAGCATTCTGAGTCATACATAATTGCGGGTCTAACGATAGTCTGGTATACCTTTCCTTTTAGTTTTATAGGCATTTTTGGGTCACACAAGACTCCTGCTACCGATCTGAATTTCATCCATCCCACACTTATTCTATGGTCAACATCCGCGGCGCACCCTCCGGAGTGGACATGGATAATAAATATCCAAGTCAACAGCTTTTGCCTTTCGTCGTATGTGTTCTCCGTTTTTCATACCTTGCTCTGAGTTAAAATTTATGTAACTATTCTATTCCTATCCATTTCATTCCTCAGTCTACTTTGTATTCCACAATATTATTTTAACAAATTTAATTTAAATAAAATTTAGTGTAGAAGTAAATTCTATAAAGATAATATTAAGTATATCGTATATTTTAGTATGCATAAAACTAATAAAAAATATTGATTTAGTGGTTTGGTGTTAATTTATTGTTTATTTTATGGCGGGATAATGGAATATTCTATGAGTTTTACCGTCAAATAATAGCTCCTACACTTTATAAAAAAAACATTTGATCTTTTTTTTTCCCAAGTAATTTATGTCTTTATTACTTGTTAAATATTAAATATTCATAAAAATATTTTTAATGTTATAAGGTCGATAAGTTATTTTTATAAGCATAAAAAGTATTTTTAAAATAACTGTATTACACTTTCGTTGTATACAGTATAACCTATCGAGCATATTGCTATGTGGCAATCGCTTCTAACCTACCAAAACTATGTACAAGTGTAGCCTTAAGTGAAAATCAGACTGGAATTCTTTTTAAAAAAAACTTAGTTCCAGCGGGGGTTGAACCCGCAATCTCCAAGTCGAGAGACAGGCGTCTTACCAACGAGGCTACGGAGATCTGTAAAACGCCAACAAGAATTACTAAAACGCCAGATTTAAAAAGATCAAGAGTACTTTGTTATGAAATAAGTTCAAGTCAACTTATAAGCGCGAATAAATAAATTTAAAAAATATTTGCTCTAAAAGTGTCATCCTAACTAGGAGTTAAATATGATAATAAAGTAAAAGTATCATCCTAACTAGGAGTTAAATATGTTAATAAAATAAAAGTATCATCCTAAGTAGAAGTTAAATATGATAATAAAGTAAAAGTATCATCCTAACTAGGAGTTAAGTATGATAATAAAGTAAAAGTATCATTCTAACTAGGAGTTAAATATGATAATAAAGTAAAAGTATCATCCTAACTAGGAGTTAAATATGATAATAAAGTAAAAGTATCATCCTAACTTGGAGTTAAATATGATGATAAAGTAAAAGTATCATCCTAACTAGGAGTTAAATATGATAATAAAGTAAAAGTATCATCCTAACTAGGAGTTAAATATGATAATAAAGTAAAAGTATCATCCTAACTAGGAGTTAAGTATGATAATAAAGTAAAAGTATCATCCTAACTAGGAGTTAAGTATGATAATAAAGTAAAAGTATCATTCTAACTAGGAGTTAAATATGATAATAAAGTAAAAGTATCATCCTAACTAGGAGTTAAATATGTAATAAAGTAAAAGTATCATCCTAACTAGGAGTTAAGTATGATAATAAAGTAAAAGTATCATCCAAACTAGGAGTTAAATATGATAATAAAGTAAAAGTGTCATCCTAACTAGGAGTTAAATATGATAATAAAGTAAAAGTGTATTATCCACCAGACAATTGATGCTGCTTGAGAAGTACCATTAGCTATAGAAATGAGTCAGAATGACAAGTCATTTGAGACTAATACAGATGACACTTGAGGCCGTTTTAAGCAACGGATGCCTCAAATGAGTACGAAGTAAATAAAAACATTTAAAGCTACATTTTGCTCAACAGCACTTTTTTTACTTCGTCATGCAATGTTTATTAGTCTCTGAAAATAGCACTTAGCATTGATTAATGTATAAACGCCTTTTATGTATTAGCGCTCTGAGATGATTCGGGCATCTGGAACGAATGAATGAAGAAGGGCTAAAAAAACAAATACCATATATATAGTGCAAATGTGAGTGAGTGGAAAGCGTGTGAGTGGAAGACGAAGGAAAGTATGGTTGGATCAAGTGAATTATATTTTAAAAGAAGGGAAATCGTAGAAGTTGTATGATAAGGTGTATGGATGTACAAGAAGCTAAGGATGTGTGTCGAGATAGGAAAATTTGGCGTTCTGTACTCTCTGTTTATATACCCCACTTAATGAATTCAAAAAGATGTCCGACATGAACTGTTAATCTAAAATTTCAATAATGAATAACAAACAAGTCGAACATAATATATGTATACTAGACCATTAATAAGTCTAGATTTTTATAATTTAATAATGATGTAGGTTGATAAGTCCAATGGGGTTGGTTTTGATGTAGGTTGAAAAGTCCAATGGGACAGGTTTTGATAACCCCAAGCCAGTTTGGGAGATTTTGCTTTAACGTATAAATTGAATTATTTTTCTGGTGCCATTTATGGGATGGGGCGATGGGAGAGATATAAGAATAAGGAAAATAAATGTATGGGGAATTAAATGAGCTGTATAAGAGATGTATATTAAAAGGTTTGAAAAATGATGTAGATAAATTAAATGTTATGGTTACATAGGGCTGCGCAACAAGAACTGCAATTTTAAATTTAAATAAAGTTTTGCAATCGTGTACCGCTGCATAATTAATTTATAGGTTATTTAAGTGATTTATTTGATTATACGTTTGACAGCTGAAAAATGGCGGCAGATTTAAAATTGCAGTCTTTGTTGTGCCACCCTTTAAAACGAGATGTGGTAAAAAGTGTTTGCGATGGGGTTAACTCAGAAAAACTGGAGGAAGTTAATGAGTTCTGTTATCTGAGCAGTATACTAAAGTGTGAGGGTAAGTTGAAAGAGGCATTGAAAGACGGGTTGCGACAGAGAACAAGGTAACTTAATGTTATATGTTATGCAACAACCGCGCAATATCTAACAGTAACAAAAATGACAATACATAAATGTGTGTTCGTGCCTAATTTGTAAGTGAAATTTAAAATTGTTAAAATAAGGTAAAAGTAAAATTAACACTGCAGATATGCAAGCACTAAGAAACATTTGTGGAATATCAATATATGAAAATAAGCGGAATGAAGCCATCAGAAATTAATGCAATGATAAAATTAATGTTTTAATTAAGATTTTTAGATTCTTAACCAATAAATTACTTTGTTTTTCCATTAATTACACGTCTTCTGCTACACGAGTTTATACCGTCAATCCCGAGGCTCTCTTCGGACCGTTTGAAGAGAGAGACCCTGTAAACGAGGTAAAAACACATGTTACGGGGATAAATGAAATTGGTGGAATGACAAAGTGATTTATTATTTAATATTCTAATATGGAGTTTCACTTAGTAAAAGTCGAAACCTATGGTAAATTTATAGCTATTTTTTTTGCGAGCCCATCTTATACATAATTGAATTAATTCACTTCGTGCGTTTTACTACAATAGTTATGCGATTTTCTCTAGAATCAGTTAATTAATCGTGTAAAGCGATGTAATATCCAAAAAGTTTTTTTTTATAAAGTAATTTATAATACAAACATTTGCCAAAGTCTACTCGTAATATTAATTGTTAAGATATAAACAAATTTGTATCTTAACAATTAATATATAATAAATGTGAACTAACTTAATTTAAATTTCCAACGTGTAATTTTTATATTTAATAATCTTAATATTTAATTTCTTATAATATACAATACACAAAGTATAACATCTATCAAAGTACTATTTAAATAATATTTCGATAAATCTGAAACGAAAATAACTTTTAAAAAATCTACTTTGTGTTTATAAATTTCCCTAGAATACAACTTTTGCGAATAACACATACCCATATGAATGTGCTCGTATACCACAACTATTTTCTTTGGTTCCCAGGGAGTATTTCCCCCTGTTTCCTTCGTCACAATAACTTTTTATTCTTGTAACTTTGTGTTCCCTTTTCACCCTTGAGCGGAAGTTAAGATCGAGGAGAACTATTCATCTCTATTCTGTTGTAGATTATTCTAAACTTTTTATAAGGAAACTTCGTATCAAGGCCTTTAACATCCAGATAAAGAGTTTGCCGTGAATGTTTCCCTTACCTCCGCTTTCTCTCTAATATTGTTTGTAAACGATGTTTCACCCTGATTATTATTGATGTTTATTATCTGAGCTGAATAACATGAAAATATTTTAAAATTATTATTATTTGGACTACTTTTGCATGTTTAATAATTCACCCTTTACATTTTATCAAGAATAAGGGGTGATTTGTCGAGGCTCTAGCGAGCGATAAAACAGCGCAATCCTTAGCCAGCTACCAAGCGGGTTCTTCAATCCGTGGCCGAATCACTTCGACCGCTTCACTTTTATACAAACATACCATCCCGCCGTCTCCCTATCGGGGTACGCTGAAAGGAGAGAGCGCCAGACTTTTCTACCATGATAGACATATTTCGCTTCTTTTACATCCATACACCTTCTCATACAGCTCTTACGATTTCTCAGATTTTTTTATATTTTCTTCTTTCAAAATAACGCACACTTGATCTTCCTCTATCCCGCCTTCCATATTTGCCCTCTAAATTCGTTTTGTTAATATTTCACTTTTATTGTAGTGTTTATATGTTGCTAATGCACCCGGAGATCATTTCACCTGACATCTTTCATTGTATGATTTATATGTTGCTAATGCACCTGGAGATTATTTCACCTGACACCTTTAATTGTAGTGTTTATATGTTGCTAATGCACCTGAAGATCATTTCACCTGACACCTTTTATTGTAGTGTTTATATGTTGCTAATGCACCTGGAGATCATTTCACCTGACACCTATTGATTTTATTATAAATTTCATAGCATTATGTTTGTGCTGTTTAATATCATTTTTTTTATAATAAACAGCATATACATACGCTCGTGATAAACGATCTAAGAGTAAAACCAGTCCGGATGTGAATCCACCATAAATTGAACCTGGGACTCCCGCTTGCTTAACGTAATGCATACTGTTAGACTACGGTTGTCGACAATCCTCTTAAGGCATTTGTTCAGAAAACTTAGAATTTTTCTTTTTTGGGGCTTAGTAATAACCCAAGATTTAAAGCAGTGTAGCAAAATAGGCAGAATGCAGGCGCCAAACAACCGACATTTCACTTCAGTGTAAACGGTAAGGAGTCCAACATGGCTTTAATATTGTTAAAGTTACCACTGACAACGCCTATATTCATAGGCAGTTCATTTCCGAGACCTCCATGGCCAGTAATTCTGTTACCCAAACACATAAATTAAAAAAAAAAGAAATTAAAAGAAGTTGCTAAATAATTTATTAAATCAGTCTAGAAACACTTTGCAACTTGATCTAGCGGTAGTCTCCACACTCGAGAGGGTCACCTTTCTGGACTATTTTCAGACTGCCTGAATGCTATTAGGACAGATAGGAAGAGGACAATTTAGGATGTACTCAACGTATTCATTCTGTCTCTCCATCACTAACTCAGGGTCAAAAACAGTATTTCTATTCTGATCGCACATTATGCAGTTTGTTTTGGACTTCGTCCTCCCGCCAAACTTGCGAGAGGTCTAAAAAAACCTTTTAGACTCCAGTTTTCTGACAGTATTAATCTGGAGAGTCAATGAGTATCTCATAGTCTGTATGTATATCTGCTCCACGATATAATATATGATTAGAAAATGGTCTACCTGGTTGCTTGTCCATCCATCTGGTGATGTTCAAGTGCACTTATGGAAGTTTTTATAGGAAAACAAAGTTCCTCCGATGATAAAACCCTGATGAGTTGCCAAATCAATCTTTATTTCTCCAATGTAGCTCAGCGTTCCAGTCCCATGATCACTCATTATATTTGACCTCACGGTTGATATCGGAGCCCATCTGGGTATTGAAATCCCCCTTGACAATAGTTCTATCAAAATAGGTCTTTAATATCAAGATAAATGACTTTTAAATGCGAACAATTAATCAATCCTAGATTTTATTAAATCTACTTTTTTACTTACCAAAGATTCTATACTACTTTCGCTCAGAAGTCTACCACCTGGATAGTAATGGGAGTTCCACGTTTCAAGTATTGACCCTCGGCATTGTCTCCATGGGCATTGCAGCAAGTGTCACATGAATTATTCCTCACCGCAAATACAGAGTCGATCTATCATGTAACATTCCCCATTTTGACACGTTGTTCTTGGTTCTCCTAATTCCTGTTCGGAACATGTTAAGAGGTTTCCAGGTTCTTTAAGGCAGTTCAGAGTTAGGTGGCAATTCTTCTACATCCTAAACCTACCTATTTAGGCCCGATGTTCCTCTCCACTCGTATATCCTAGCAATAGTAGATAGCTTAGCAGGATTCGCATGCCTGTGACATCAGGGGGAGGGAGTGCGCATCTAGCATTGGGCTGTTTTCTTACAAAAGATCACATGATCGACGTGGAGCAAGCAGCTTAAGATTAATAATGAAATGCCGAAGGGATCCTCGACTACAAGACTCAAGAAGGGTTATTCGAGAGGTTTATAATAATAATAAAATGATAATTGATATAGCACCGTTTAGAGAGGTACTCCAACTTAGCTTATTGTATTGTATTACACTTTCGTTATACCTGGTGGGCATATTGCCATGTGACAATATTTTCCAACCAACCAGGAAGATGTTAAAGAGGCCTTAAGTGAAAACCAGACTGGAATCCTTTTTTTTTAAATCTGAGTACCAACGAGAATTGAACCCGTAACCTTCGCGTTGGGAAACAAGCGTTTTACTAACTATGCCACGGAGGAGCTTAGTGGTTATTAGAAAACTGCATTAGAGTTACAACCTGAATTTTATTATTTTATATATATGAATGTTCTAATTTTGTATTCATGCAATAACGTATTTCACTAATTGTCAATTATTTGATGAAAAATCGTTTTCAAAAACTCCCCCTATTATTGGAAGCTATCCGTGTACTTGGGTTATATTAAGGGATGTGGTGATATCTTGAATTTTTAATCAATTACGACAAAATATAATGTGGTTTTTGTTAAAAAAAAAATCTATACATTCAAAATTTATGTTAGTCTCAATTTTTTTTTGGTAATTCCAAAAATTCTTAAGAACAAATATACAACTGACATAAATAAATACTTGGAGAACATTATTCGGCTCCCGAAGGCAAAGTAATAGTGAAGTTATTGCAAGAGAAAGCGACAACTGTTCGACCCCAGGCATAATTCACAGGTTTTCATAATACTCTGGGGAGGTTGGGAGATGCCTCGACAAGATGTTGAGATTTCACCTTTTTTAAGACAAAGAGAAGTGATTGAAACGATCGCTTGTATAACAGTCCCCAGAGAAATTTTTTGATTTTCGATTTGCCAACAAATTGGAAATAATGAATGATGAACCTGAGTTTTGATCAAACCAGTTGTTGTGTATAAAATTTAATAGTGTTATTTAAACAATTGTTGTGTATAAACTTTAATAGTGTTATTTAATCAGTTGTTGTGTATAAACTTTAATAGTGTTATTTTCTTTCAATATTTTCAAGTACCTTGCGTGTTTCATTAGTTAAAATATTAGATGATAATAATATAAACTACTTATTTATTTAACACTTTTATTGCAAATACAATCTGGTGGGCTTATTGCCAGGCGGCAATCTCTTCCAACCAACCAGACAAAAGTAAATGAAGCAAGTTACGTGGTCGCATAAATCATTCAAATGATTATCCATCGCCACGAAATCCATAAACACATACGTGAGCATATGCTCACGAACCACACAAAGACGGACAATCTGCCGAACATTATTTTTCATATAAAGTGAGATATAATCAATCAAAAGAAAAGGAAGGGATGGTGGAGAGGAAAGGAAAAGAGAAATCAGGAATGAAACACGTTATTTAACTGACTAGAAATTAAAAGTTTTTTCAGTCGCTTCTTAAAGCATGCCAAGGACGGAGCGAGTCTTATATTGGTATGTAACTGATTCCAGAGTCTCACTGCATGGACAGTAAGGGACGAATATATCAAAATATCATTCACTTGATCCGACTATACTTCCTCTGGTATTACCACTCACGTTTGCACTGTATATTTGTTTTGTTATCCTTTCTTCACGTATTCGTTCTAAATGCCCAAATCATATCAGAGTGCTTTTTTTATCTTAATTAAACTGATATCATTTGGTCGCTTACTACATATTTAATTTTTATGTAGTTAAGTTGTAAAATACTATCACTCCATAGCATGTCAATAGATAACCAGTAAGTAGCCTTGGATCGAATTGCTTTTAGTAAACTCAAAATACCAACTGTGGCAACTCAAGTGTGCCGATACGTCACCTATGTGAACAGAATTAACGAAATTCTATGAGATGGATATCAAAAATACTGTCACTAGATAATCAGTAAGTAGTCTTGGATCGAGTTGCTTTTAGTATACTCAAAATACCAACTATGGCAACTCAAGTGTGCCGATACGTCACCTATGTAAACAGAATAAATTAACGAAATTCTATGAGATGGATATCAAAAATACTGTCACTAGATAATCAGTAAGTAGTCTTGGATCGAGTTGCTTTTAGTATACTCAAAATACCAACTATGGCAACTCAAGTGTGCCGATACGTCACCTATGTAAACAGAATAAATTAACGAAATTCTATGAGATGGACATCAAAAATACTGTCACTCCATAGCATGTAACTATATAACCAGTAAGTAGTCTTGGGCCGAGTTGCTTTTAATATACTCAAAATACCAACCATAGCAACTCAAGTGTGCAGATACGTCACCTATCTTAACAGAATTAACGAAATTCTATGAGATGGGCATCAAAAATACTGTCACTCCATACCATGTCACTAGATAACCAGTAAGTAGTCTCGACCCGAATTGCTTTTAGTATACTCAAAATACCAACTATGGCAACTCAAGTGTGCCGATACGTCACCTATGTAAACAGAATAAATTAACGAAATTCTATGAGATGGATATCAAAAATACTGTCACTAGATAATCAGTAAGTAGTCTTGGATCGAGTTGCTTTTAGTATACTCAAAATACCAACTATGGCAACTCAAGTGTGCCGATACGTCACCTATGTAAACAGAATAAATTAACGAAATTCTATGAGATGGATATCAAAAATACTGTCACTAGATAATCAGTAAGTAGTCTTGGATCGAGTTGCTTTTAGTATACTCAAAATACCAACTATGGCAACTCAAGTGTGCCGATACGTCACCTATGTAAACAGAATAAATTAACGAAATTCTATGAGATGGGCGTAAAAAATACTGTCACTCCATAGCATGTTACTAGATAACCAGAAAGTAGTCGTGGGTCGAGTTGCTTTAAGTATACTTACTCAAAATATCTACTATTGCAACTCTAGTGTGCCGATACGTCACCCATGTGAACAGAACTAACGAAATTCTATGAGATGGACATCACTTGACAGTGGTGTATAATCCTTCATATATAGGAGTTCACAGTCATTATTAAAAAAAGATGAAGAAATAAGAACATAATTTACGAATGCATCAACACTAAGTGACAAGTTTATAGCTCGTTAATTAAACATTCAAAGTCAATCTGTCAACAAATCAGAAAGCACTTGATCCGTTACTGAACAGAACAAAAGTTACTTGTTATGTGATTATATGTTGACTATGACAACGCTCCAGCTGTGACAAATTATAACTTTTAGATGCGTAATAGAATAAAAAAATATTCACACAGAGCACGAAAGGAAATATGTGTATATGCGTCATCTGTTCAAATTACATCATGCGTGAAAACGTGGATGCCATCGGTCATGACCACTAAACCAGTATCGGACTTATGACTTAAATATTTTTTAAGCCTCTTTTGTATTTGTCTTTATCTATAGTTTATTTTGCTTCAATTTTGTGTTTATAAACACCTCCAATATCCCATAAAATTAAGTAGGTTAGTAATAATTTTGTGCTCATAAACACCTCCAATATCCCATAAAATTAAGTAGGTTATAGTTCGGAAATTCTAGGATGAGCCCTGTGACAGCTCACAAATTTGCCCCAATACAACCTTGTAACGATGTTCAGTAATTTTAATTATTTTATCAACTTTAATATAAGCCTCAATTCTAATAAATAGCAAGTTATTTAAATAAATACATTACATACGGTTGTATTGGGGCAAATTTGTGAGCTGTCACAGGACTCATCCTAGAATTTCCGAACTATAGTAACAATTTTGGGCTTATGAACACCACCAATATCCCATAAAATTAAGTAGGTTAGTAATCATTTGGTGCTTATAAACACCTCCAATATCCCGTAAAATTAAGTAGGTTAGTAATAATTTTGTGCTTATAAACACCTCCAATATCCCATAAAATTAAGTAGGTTAGTAATAATTTTGCGTTTATAAACTCCTCCAATATCCCATAAAATTAAGTAGATTAGTAATAATTATATACTAATAAACACCTCCAATATAATATTAAGTAGGTTAGTAATGATTTTGTGCTTATAAACACCTCCAACACCTGATAAAATTAAGTAGGTTAGTAATAATTATGTACTAATAAACCCCTCCAATATCCCATAAAATTAAGTAGGTTAGTAATAATTTTGTGCTTATAAACACCTCCAATATCCCATAAAATTAAGTAGGTTAGTAATAATTTTGCGTTTATAAACTCCTCCAATATCCCATAAAATTAAGTAGATTAGTAATAATTATATACTAATAAACACCTCCAATATAAAATTAAGTAGGTTAGTGATAATTTTGTGCTTATAAACACCTCCAACACCTCATAAAATTAAGTAGGTTAGTAATAATATTGTGCTTATAAACACCTCCAATATCCCATAAAATTTAGTAGGTTAGTAATAATTTTGTGCTTATAAACACCTCCCATATCCTATAAAATTTAGTAGGCTAGTAATAATTGTGTACTTATAAACACCTCCAATATCCCATAAAATTAAGTAGGTCAGTAATAATTTTGCACCGAAAATTAAATGACACAATATTTCTAGAGTTTTTGCGTTAACACAGTGGAAATTCATGTTTATTAAAATACTTTTGGTTAGATTTTGGAACAGTTCGGTTTCAGCATACATATATGTTTTAGTACCATATTGACTGTGTTTTCTATCGCTGCACACCATTCGATATCTCTCGTAACTCTTCCATCATCTGAGAAAATACTACACAGAAAACTGATTCATCAACTTTTTTTATTCTTTTACGACCTCCGTTGTTTAGTTGGTAAAACGTTCGGTTCGAATCCCGCTGGTACCTAGTTATTTAAAAACACTAAGGTTTTTAGTCTGGTTTTAAATTAAGGCCTCATGAATGTCTGGTTGGTCGGAAGATATTGTTTCATACCAATAATCCCACAAGATTGTATTGTATACAGGGAAAGTGTAATACGAGTATATATGATTCACTCGGGCGGTGATATAGCTGTCAGACGTGATTTCTTTAATATCAGTGGGTTCGAGTCTCGAGTTAGTGTCCTTGAGAAGAGTTTGCTCTCTAAACGGCGCTATATAAAATTGTCCTTCTTTCTTTCTTTCATCCATATATCACATTTACTTTATCTTTCACATTTTTCTAACACCAAGACTCTAGATTTCGCAATATTCATTCTCAGATCTTTCTCTTTCCGTCTCTCATACAATATATCAAATCTAGTATATCATCTTCAGTCCCGGTTTTTTTAACGTTGCTCAATTACTTAAAAATCTTAACACTTCCATCATCTGGAAAATAGGTACTCTATTGATAATGCCATTGGTAATGGTCGAGTCGAAAATGGGTCCCCTTTGTTGGTAAATCAAAATGGGTCCCCTTTGGTGGTAAATCAAAACTTGATCTTCATAATGTGCACCTATGTGTTTATTATCTGATTTTTTGACTTTACGAGTATCTCTGACTTTTTAAAAATACCCTTTTTTTAAGTTAATTTCCCTATTGAAATTGTTATCTCTTATAAAAATGTAGATATCTCCTCAAACGTCAGAGGCATATTTTACCGGGTGAGATACATAGCCGTACAGTAACGCTCTAAAGTTTCCTGCGGAAGGTTGTCAATTCGAACCCCGCGCTGTGCTACTCCCCTTGAATGACACTGGCACTTTGCACCTAGTATTCGGGAGTATAAGGATACCTATGAATTTGGTCATATCTATTATTTTAAAAAGAGTGATTAAAAATGTGCCGGTCTGCTCTGATCGTCTCACTTCGGTGTGACATCAGATCCAGTACAGCGGTGTGGCCGGTGAGTTTGCTGGTGTGCAACGGCTCACTCACTTAAATAAGAGAAAATAAGAAAGAAACAATAACCTCCACGGCACAGCAACTGAATTTACTTTGGAATGGTGACGGGATCCTTGACTACGAGGCCCAGCAACGAAGACGACGATGATTTTACCAATGTTAATAATAGTTGGATGATTTTTTGACAGGTTATTCATTTTTGAAATCCCGGTTAGCAATTCATTATTGAAATAAAATCTCGTTACTTAATCGTAAAACCCGATTTTTTCGGTCAGTCCAGATCTGCTTGGATTAATTGACTCCACGCTGTTTTATTGACGAGGCGACTAGTGCTACACATGGGCTTCGTGCTGAGTCCGAGGCCCTCCACGTGAGACCTCTCAACTCCCAACTCTTGATGATAATATCTCATTAGCTTATTAACTTGTCCTTACTTTCACCCATTATTCCAAATGTCCAATAAAATAAGATGGGTTTCTGTATTCGCCCTAATTCGCCAGAATATCAAAATAATACAATGTGTTTTCATTTCATTTTTTATATTTAACACAAATTAAATTCATATAGGAGTGCTTATGCAGAAATAAAATAATTAAATTAGCTTTATTCATTACTATAAAAACACTACTAATGCGCCAACCCTAGCAAAACGCAACGACTGTCAAATTGATCACTTTAGAAAAATTACAATATCGTCATCAGAAATCATTTTAATAAGTTACAAAAATATTTATAATCTTCTACAGAGATGGCAATACCTCTTCTTATTATAAAATATAGCATAAAAATATATCAAAATAATAACCTCGCTTGTGCGGTATGGGTAAATTATGCGGATAATACCTTCCACGGCAATGAAACGGTTAAAATCTCTGAAATAATATGAAATAAATAATACCCCATATACAGCACCGTTACAAATCTTCAGAGATTTCAGATAATAGATTCCTCGTTGGCAGGTAAAACTTCGTAGATAAAAAAAACACACAATAATGTTTCAGACGAGAAGCGAGAATACATTTTTCGTCCCTTATGTTTAGCCCATCGCATATCGCAAGCACCTCGATCGGACCACTTATGCCGTCAGCCTGCGCTAGCTCAACGCTTGGCGCACTCATTGCGCGCAGGGGCTGCTGCCCGATCATATTTGGTGATCATACGATGACTACACAAAGGAACGTTTTATTAAAATACAATAATTTTACTAGCAATAGTTCACAAATTTTACAGGTATACAATAAAAAGCAATGGTTTACAACGGCAATCGATTAATACATAACTTTACTAATCTATGTGACACATATGTTCAATACACTCCATATAGAAATCCTTAAATGTCCTACAACTTCTGAAGTATGTTTTGGCTCATTATTTGTTAATCCGTCCCATTACGTTGCAAAATATTAATATTTTTTATTCATAATTTTTTTTAAATAAATGTAAATAAGAATGAGGTGATGATTCATTCATATACTACGTGAGTCAATATCATGACTTTGTATTCAGTCAAACAACTAAACTATTGATTATTGTATGGGATATTAAAATATAATTTATTGATCCAAATCTCCGCATCAGCAGCACTATCTGTTATTTTAAATCTAAGCACGTGCCATCGGTTACTTCCTGTGAACATTGAATATACACTAACATTATAAACACATCGTAAGAAACAGTATCATCAGGTGACTTCAGAATACTGCCGCAGAATATAAACAGGTTATTTATTTATTTGTATTTAATGTTTTACACTTTATTTTTACAAGGAATTATCAGCTCTCTCATTAAAATTAATGTCTTTCTTGAAGCAACGACTTTTATCTAGTGTTCCAGCTTAAAATTAAACGAAGATTTCATCTGCTGACATGTAACGTGGTCAAGAAACGTTCTTCATTATAAAACTAGCTTTAAAGCAACACTGTTACTTCTTTTAACTTTGAATACTAGATAAGCAATCTTTTTTAATTTAAAATTAGCGATTAACAGCATTGCGAAAATGTCATTCTTTAGTTTTTAAGTAATTGTTTTCTGCGGTGCAGGAATACTCAAAAGAAAATCGTGTATTTTTTAAATACATACAAAAGTTGTTGAAACCAATAAAAAAAACTAATTACGATTTTTCAGTCTGAGTTATGGTATCCAATTATATGCAGTTCGTCCGCTGTTACAGCTGATCGCGTAGCCGCCAGCTACGCGCAAGCGTACGTGACAAAAATTACGAAGCAATGTGTATCTCTGCAAAGTATGATAAACAAAAATGTCGCAAAGTTACAATTTGAAAAAAATCTGTATGCAAGATGTTTTTTCCCCTTTTAAAAATAAAGCATTTATTTAACTGTAGACTCGTGTATGTTTGCATCTAATAGAAATTGATCGAATGCTACACAGCATACTCGTATTTAAGAAAAGTTTACTTACATTTTATGACCGCGAAACGCATAGATCTCCTAACCCGAGGCTCTCTAAGCCTAAAAATGTTCAAATGATTATCAAGACCATTCAGATTGTTATTAACACCGCTTTATCACGGTCATTACTACATATTGACTACGCACTTTGTTGTTCTGACTTTGATCGCCTAAAGACTTCCAAATTGTTGAAGTTAAAAGGTTTTATAACATCAGAAATACCTCTTTTTGATTTCAGTATATTTTTTTTAGAACAATGAATAAATGTTTCTAAAAAAAAACAAAGCAGCGTACTGGTGATAAAAATATGGTAATTCTTATTTTTAATTGTAAGGAATGTATGCATTATCTTTGACCTCGACTTGCCTGTTTCTAGACATGAATCTAGGAAATACGATGTGTGAACGATTCTAGGGTTATCTTGAGGGCACAGTCGACACTGAATCTTGAAAAGTACTTGCTAACGTGGAGCTTTGAAGATGAGGTGTATACAAACGAATAATATCGGATATTGCTTGGCAATTAAATATATGTTTATGTGTTAAGTACAATGTTATTCATTTTATCTTATATTAAAAGTTTCCAGTTTAAAAAAAAAAAATTGGATAAAAATTAAGACATGTTATTAAACTGTGTTCAAATTTCTTTTCTTACCATAATAATAAAAAAAAAGGTAAATTTATACAACTCCGTTTAGAGACCAGACTCTCTTCAAGTGCGCTGTAACCTTGGGTTTAAATCTACTATTTTTGACAGATTAAAAACATTACAAAATAAATATATTATATAAGTTGAGTGTAAGGATAGGAAGGTGATGGCTGCGGATATTAGATTAGAAACTTTCCCAAACCTGCATATGTTTAGAATAACACATTCGTTTAAAAAAACCGCAGAAAGCTTACCAAGGGCAAAATGAAACCTTTGTAGATCTTCCAATATGTGATAGTAACAATTTCGGCTTTAGGTGTAGTATAATGAATGTGTGTAGTAGTTCATATATAATATAATCATAAATTTTGATGAGACCATAATTCACAGATAAAATTCATAAACTTTTTCTCAAATGTATGTATAAAAATATTATTATTTATTATTAGAGCATTAATTATATTTAAATAATTATAAAAAAATATTAAAATTGCTACTAAAAATTTTGTCCACCTTTCTTTTTTTATTTTTTATATTATCTTCATCGACACCTGACTGCTGAAGATTATGATTCAGTTGAGATGTTCCATGTCCAACTTCATGAATGGCTCTTCTCCATCTATCACAGCATTCTACTGGATAAAGGGCATTCATTCGGTGATAACAGATCAGTGATAGTCTTCAATTGGTTCGTCCATCGGATATGATATCTCCCTTTACCTTTTTGACCGACAATTTTACCAGTTTATTAAAACTTATATGTTTTTGACACCTCTTGGAAAAATATCTCCATAGCCCAATTCCGACTTTCGACTCGCGGTGTATGTGTTCGATTAACGTTGAATCTAAAAAAAAATTAAAAAGGATTCCAGTCTGGTTTTCATTAGTCTTTTTTAACATATTTCTGGTTAGTTGGAAGAGATTGCCTCATGGAAATAAGCCCGCTAGGTTATACTGTATATAACGAAAGTGTAATGCAGTACACTATATCAAAAGATTTGGAGAATCTTCTAATTCAATCCCTTATCGATTTCTCTATAAAAAGAAAACAAAATTAATATATTTAAACATACTAATTAAATTTTATGAACAATTTTTTTAACATAAAACGGTATTGTATCATTTTTGTGATTGCAATGATATAATTTTACATTGTAATAGTTTTTTGTGATTGCAATAATATAATTTTTACATTGTAATAGTTTTTATTTTGGTATTAACTTTCTACAATTGTTTCTTAATTTAAAAAAAAAATATTTATAATGAAAGCTTAATATCAAATATAAAATTTATTTATTTAACACTTTTATTGCAAATACAATCTGGCGGGCTTATTGCCAGGCAGAAATCTCTTCCAACCAACCAGACAAAAGTAAATGAAGCAAGTTACGTGGTCACATAAATCATTCAAATGACTATCCATCCCCACGAAATCCATAAACATATACGCGAGCACATGCCCACGAACCCCACAAAGACGGACAGTCATCCGAACATTCTTTTTCATATAAAGTGAGATATCATCAATCAAAAGGAAGGAAGGGATGGTGGAGATGAAAGGAAAAGAAAAATCAGGAATGAAACATGTTATTTTACTGACTAGAAATTAAGAGGTTTTTCAGTCGCTCGCGAGCGAGTCTTATATTGGTTTGTAACTGATTCCAGTGTCTCACTGCATGGACAGTAAAGGACGACGTAAAGAAAGAGGAGCGGGGAACTGAAAAGGCCAATAAACAATCTCTGTTTGTAAAAATTGGAAAGACGTTGAAAATTTTCGGCGAGATAAGAGGGGGTCACTCTAATTTAAGTGTATTGTGTTGAATTTTACACATTTAAGTATTAAATCATTTCGTTTCAAATTTATTATTTTGTTCGAATTATTATTACACAGGAATGACAAACTATGTACGTTTAACTGTAAAATTATTGTTTTGTTCGAATCATTATTACACAGAAATGACAAACTATCTACGTTTAACTGTAAAATTATTGTTTTGTTCGAATCATTATTACACAGAAATGACAAACTATCTACGTTTAACTGTAAAATTATTGTTTTGTTCAAATCATTATTACACAGAAATGACAAACTATCTACGTTTATATCTACGTTTAACTGTAAAATTATTATTTTGTTCGAATCATTATTACACAGAAATGACAAACTATCTACGTTTAACTGTAAAATTATTGTTTTGTTCGAATCATTATTACACAGAAATGACAAACTATCTACGTTTAACTGTAAAATTATTGTTTTGTTCGAATCATTATTACACAGAAATGACAAACTATCTACGTTTAACTGTAAAATACTGTTAATGGTAAATGTTTAAAATATAAACACTGAGTAATAAATACATGAGTTGTGGTCATCAGTTGCAGTAAGTCGCTCCAATCCGTATTATGACAGCATCCACTCACCATTATGTGGGAGATCATTCATTGAGAAGTGGAGATGGTATCTGTATACAGAGCCGATCATAAGCTGTGCAGAGCCGTCAAGCAAGTTTAAAATGTCATTATTTTAGTACACGTGCTTATAAACAGGATTAAATGAAATACGTTAAGTTTTTTAAAATGCATTTATTAACGTTTTCCTTTAATTTTTCTTACATTGTATTGATTTATACTTTCATTGTTAACGGTATGAACTATCGGGTTATTTGTCCTACAATATTTTTTTTCAACCATCCAGTAAGATGTAATGGGGCTTGTGCAAAAAAAATAGACTAAGCCAATTTACTTTTTTGCTCACCATGGACAATCAAACCCGAAGCCCTCGGGTGGGAGTCAACTGTTCTAATCCTAGGATATAAAGATTTTCCTCTTTTCAAATTAATTTCGCCCACTTTATACGGTCTGTGTAAAATGGATATTAAAATGTACAAAAAAACAATAGAGTGAGTTTCAAATTAACCCATATGTTCGCACATAAGTATACATACAAATATATTCATATCACCTTACGCACCCGCATACGAGTACAATATGAATTATTAGTATGTTGGTGTGACCAAAGTTGTATTACAATCATAACCAATTTCCATGTAATATTTTTTTTGGTTTGATATAGGAACCAAAAGTAAAATTTAAAATTCTTTATGTTTACTACACTAGACTTAGCTTAATAAAATGTTTGTATGTACATTAAAATATTTATTTTGAAAGCACGGGAACCATTTGAATTGAGCCGGTTGAATAAAATAAAACATAGGCCAAAGTCATATACATATATATCAATTCCTTATCAATATCTAAACGCAAAATGATTTTAATTATTTCCCCAAGTGATATAAAAAAAATTTACTAACCGCTTATATTGAATGATAGATTTTTCTTATCCAAGTCATTTCAATATTATATTTTATGAAATATTTACCGAGAAGCGAAATTGAACAAGTTTTCGACGAAAATAATTTTGAAAGTATTTTTTGAAGCAATTAAATGCACTGTATATGCAATTGACATTTTGAAACTCGACTTAATATGTTGATATATCGACGATGCCGTGGTTTATAACAAACCTAAAGACGCTCCTGTTTGCTTAACATGTCATCAGAGCCGTCACTACCCGATGATTTATGGCAGTCAGTTATCTTGACGGGCTGTTGTAACTGGTAACTTGTTATTTTATTGATGGACGCCATTTAATACACTCGCTCATTCAGGAGATCAAGAGAAGACACCAATACAGAAGACCACAGGGGAAAAAAGACGAGTGTAACGAAAAATGTTTTATAATTTAAATTTGTTTTTTACCAAACACTGTTTATTCTACAAAAAGTGGAATAAACAGTATTTGATAAAAACAAATTACAATGTCTTTAAACCTCCACAATGTTTAATCCTTAACTATTGGGTGTTAACATAAGTTGTGTCCGTTTTTTTTTTCAATTTAAAAATGAGCACCAAAAGTTAAACAAAATGGCGACTACAATTCATCTGCTCAGCCAATTCTACGGGGGTTTGAAGAGGATCTTCATGAATAATATGGTGTAAGCGATCCTCATTGAAGTCCACTGGTCGTCCGGAACGCTCCATGTCTTTCAGGTCGAAATTACCGTCTTTGAAACGCAAAAACCATCGACGAGCTGTCATTTAATGCATAGCATCTTCACCGTACACTTCGCAAATATCGCGAGCAATTTTGGCAGCTTTATTCCCTCGATTGAACGCGAACAGAAGGAGGTGTCGAAAATGCTCACTTTAGTCTAATTGACTTTCCATTTTGAAGGCTTTTAATAAAATAAAATAATATATGTAACGTAAAAGCAAACACAATATCTTGTAGAGCAGAAAATTTTCTTTCGAATGACGTATAACCTTTACCATTTTGTTTTACTTTTGATGCTCATTTTTTAATTTGAAAAAAAAAACGGACACAACTTATGTTAACACCTAATATAAATAATATATGTTACATAATTATTTTTATCATAAAATAAAATTTGGTGTGCTTATTGCTTAAATGGTTTTTTTAGCGTGAAAAGTTTTTTAGAAAACCACCGTGGCCTAGTTGGTAAGACGCCAGTCTACCATCCTGGGGGTTTCGAGTTCGATTCTCGTTTTTTAAATGAGGTTTCAGTCTAATTTTCCCTTAAGACCCCTGTAACATATTTCTGGTTGATTGAAAGAGTAATAACAATAGTTGATTGAAATCGAATTAGTTGATTGAGTAACACGTCTGATTTCCAGCCCGATATTTGTGGGTTCGACTCCCGTTTGTAACGTTTTTTTAAAGATTCCAGCCTGGTTTTCACTCAAGACCTCTTAAACAGTTTTCTGAATGGTTGGAAGAGATTACTACTAAGCGATAACCCCGAGAGATTATACTGCACGACAATAAAACAACGTTTATTTATTTATCTTGAGCTATGTCCTCAGTGAGATACAGGAAAAAAACCTTGTTTACTGGGGACACGACAAATGAAAGGCAATAAACCCAGATCCATTAAAATTGTGTGTTCGAATTAAATTACCTGTTGTTTTTTCGCAATTTGTTTATTTAAATATTTCTTATCATGTGTAAATAAAACAAATATGTGGAGACCACGTATCACATAAGGTCTTCCAACATATTTTTGATTCGTTGGATATTAGCCTGGTAGGTTATATATCATATTCGTACAACGGAAATGTTATATCATTAAACACATGGATATTAGCCTGGTAGGTTATACACTCGTACAACGGAAGTGTTATGTCAAACACATGAATATTAGCCTGGTAGGTTATATACTGGTAGGTTATGTACTCGTACAACGGAAGTGTTATATTATTAAATACATGGATATTAGCCTGTTAGGTTATATAATCGTACAATGGAAGTGTTATATCTTTAAACACATGGATATTAGCCTGGTAAGTTATATACTCGTACAACGGAAGTATTATGTCATTAAACACATGGATATTAGCCTGGTAGGTTATATACTCGTACAACGGAAGTGTTATATCATTAAACACATTTATTTCATATTTCTTCTTATTTATTTTGAACCATTTCATCGTTTGTTCCCTGTAATATACAAATGATTATTTTATTCAATGTGCGTGTCTCTCTTGTTCATTTCGGATATTTTATGAAACCAGCATTTTAAGGAATGCGGGCCAATTTAAAGGAGATACTCGGTGTTTCGTTCTCAAAGTTTAACTTTTGATGGCACCTCGTTAAAGTCATAGACGACTCAATCAATTTACTGCTAAGTGTTTTTAAAAAAGTTCATGTGCCCGCATCAGTTAAGAAATTTTTTTCATTGTTAATATAATTTTATCACTTGAAAATGGGGTTTTTCAATAATTATCATTAGTTTAATTGTTTTGTTTCTGATTACAATATTATAGGAAATAAATAAAATTTGTCTTTCTTAAAAGATTTATTTATATCAACAGGAGAATGCTTAGATGCGTTTAGGTGGAAAGAATATGCGAGAAGAAAGAAATAGTCACAACCGGTAAAGATAGAAATCGGAATACTTTGGGCAAATAATGAGAGAAAATAAATATATACTCGTATAATATTTCTAATGTACGAGTAGATCATAGTTTCCCAAACTTTTTCGCCCCGTAGACCACTTGCCGGTTTTTTTGTTTTCCGTAGACCCCCTGCCTGCCTAATATTGAATGTTCCTAAACTTATTAACTTCAAATGTGTTTTTGACAGCTGACATAGTACTGTTCACCTTGATACGGTTTTTTGTAGAGTGGACAATTGTAAAAAAAGATTAACATGTACAATTTTTATTCATACCTTTATTGAAAAGACACAAAATGCAAGTAAATATTTGGCTTTGGAACGAAACAAATCAAAACTTAGTAAAATTCTTGCATAAAATGAATACACAAATACTACTGTTAATGAGAGAGATGAACCTGATGCTCTGATAGCAATGGTTCAATATTTGGCTACAAATTAGTGAGGAATAGTCTTAAATCTCCACATTCAATGATTTGCATTCGATTTCTTTATTATAAGTATTTTCTATGTCTAATATAAGTATTATGTAAACATAATCTGTGTTAGGTGTAAAAAGACATTTACGGAACACCTAAATATTGACGATGATCTGCTTAAATGGGATCCGCTCACGTGGACCCCCATTTACATCTCGTGTACCCCCAATTTCTTTTCTCCCTGACATAGACCCCCTGCAAGTCAAAATCGACCCTTGGGGTCTATATAGACCACTTTGGGAATATTTGATGTAGATGATAAAACAAAGGCATACACAGTATTGGATAAACAAGCATTTCAAGTAATGGTTATGCTGCAGCACAGTTATTATTCAGAGAAACTAACCGCAGACAAAGTAAGGTTGTTGTGATAATTGCCAACTTCCATCAAAGATGATCTTACTGGAAAAAATATGTAACCCTACGAGTATAAATGCAAATTTGAGTGGAAGGATGGAAAGCTCAATATTTTTTTAATTTCCATTTCTGACTTCTGTGAAATTGTACAATAAATTTTACTTGGTTTTATCTAGAAGTTTTTATAATCGAACGCCATATTTTAACAAGATTACTACACTGTATGTTCAACGATGAAATTTTTTACTTAAATTGGTTTTTACATTCAATTAAGTTTTTCTTATATTTAATACGAGTATATTTATGTACATACGTTTAGTTAATAATTTTCATTATTAAATGTAAAACGTGATATTAATTAATTAATATTTATTTATAAGTGTTAAAACCTTGATATGTTCTGTTTGTTATTCTGATTTATAATTATGTTAAATAATCCCAATGAACACTTTTGATAGTGAACGAAAAAAAAAATGAAATAAGTAGAAATTAATTATAACTACATTACTAAGAAAAAATAATTCGAGTACTGGCCACAAGAATCAGGTGGACTTCATCTGTCTGTGTGAAAGAAAAGGTTATTCCCTTGTTATGGTACACTGTAGATACTCTACCATTATGTTACTCTCCAACAAATTGGATATATCCATTGGAAACATTGAATTATACGACTGTAATAAATATACAAAAGGATTTTTTTTTATGGATAGTAGTTTCAGAGTCTCCTGGTCATGATCGAAGAAAGTGCATTGAAAATTTTATGAGACTTTCTGCAATATGTAGTCTCGTCCGTTGTCCTGTCCCTCATGTCTGAGAATGGCTATCGCCATCCTCAGACATGAGGGACAGAACCTTAATGGTCTCGTTCCATCTGGCTCTGTCCTGTGTTGATCAGAAAGCATCCAATTTTAAGAATCCCGTCCCAGTCTTGATCAGGTCACTCCATTTGGTTGGGGGTCTTCCTCGAGATCTCATTCCTACGACCATAATATCTATTTTCCAGGCTATACGACTCTCTTCTCATGATGTGGCCGAAATACTGCAGGACACGTCGCATACACAATGACGAGAGGCGATCCTTTATTTTGAGATCGGCTAAGATGGACACATTTGTTCTCATGGCACCAACTTCACATTTCAAAGGCCGTCGTTTATCCGATTCTCCCAAGGTCCAAGTTTCGCAATATGTAGCATTTCTATTGAAATATTCCTAAAATTATTTCAAGGTTTTTATAAATTTTATTTTAATATTAAGAAATTAAAAAAGTAAGAGAATAGAGAAAATACGTAATTATGGAGCTAGGTAGTTTTACGCACAAAGATTTTTTAGTATTTACTAGTTGAGAAAAATAAGCTATATTCTAACCAATCATAGGAAAATTATAGGTTTATATAAATGTCTTCTTTCATCTTTTACTTAGCAATAAAATGACAGAGGATTAACATCTCAAAGTTAAAGCTTCGTTTCATTAAGTCAAACTCTTCCTGGAATTTATTATTAGTTAAATAAATTGAGTTATCTGTTAATGACATCTGAAAGATTGGAAAACAGTATAGAATCAGTCTCCTTAAGATGCGCTACTTTCATAAATTCGTGATTACTTTTCAGAACTCTTTCAGGCTAAATACTGAGAGATTTTCCTTTGAGACTGCTCTTTCAGGAGGTTGAAAGGAAATGCTTATCACGCAGGATTCAGCTACTGAATCCTGCTCACAGGCTGCTTTTACCTAATTCGTTTATCTCGTTTTATTCTTGTGTATCTTTTAATTTTAAATGACATCTAAAAAACTTAATATTTTTTAAACTATTATATTTTTTTAAATTGTGTTAATTATTCTTCAATAAAATTATTTTTATTTATATCTGAAATATACCCAGTTAAAATTATATTTCAATTAGATTAAATATCATTTTACTGCTCCCTTGATACCTGTGGGCTCACTAGAGTTTCAGGTGATAGGCAGAGCTGGTTGTGAAGGTAGGCTTTGTAACCCTTCCAGTCAGCATTGGCGTAGTCGTGTTGCTCCCTTAGGCTAGCAATCGGCCTCACTCCCAATATGAAGTAGACTGAGAGGTGGTCTGACGAGAGAGTCTCTAGAACAGTCAAACCATAGATGTCGGGGTAGTTTTTGACCACGGCAATATCCAGTGTAAAAGGACTACTTGGGTTGGTGAAACAGGTATGTTGATTTTGATGGAGGATTTGAGAGTTGTGATTTTCCATATAATTGTACATCGTCATTCCGTTCGGGTTGGCTCTCAAGCAGTTCCAGTAACGGTGCTTGGCGTTGAAGTCCCCGGCCGTTATGATCTTTGGTCCCAAGGCTAGCACTGTCTCGATGCCCTTTACAACTAAACTGAACCGAAACAACTTAAGTGTTATACAATATAAGATTGACATACTCACAATAATAAACACTAATCCTAAGAAATAATATATTTTCAATAAATTTACCAACAACAATAATGTTAATTAAATGTTTTAAAATTCACGTAATGTTTATATTGATTGCCAATTATTTCAATTTTGAAAATAAATAATTCATTTACATTTTGTTATTTGTTATAACTGCGTGAAGGGGTTTCATACATTGAATATACAAAAATAGTTTATACAGCGTTTCTTTTATTCATTTCATAATACGTGTTTTTTTTTTTACCGGTTTACATTTTTTTGAAGAATATTTGTTTGTGTATTCTATTGAAAAACTCAGCTTTGATCTTAACAATGCTTCGTGTTTTCCGAAAAATGTACGTTTTCAAATTTCAATCGAATTAGTTTTCCTTTTGAGATTTATGATTTATTTTTTATATCATTTACTTTGAAATAAAGCAATCTATTCAAGTAGACCTTTCCAATTTTGATTTATTTCGATAATATCTTAACTGTCATTTTTCTACTTCGTTAAGACTTCGTTTTTAGAGGTTAACTGAAGAAATGACACATTTCTCTATTATAAAAAAATCAATGTTCTTAAAAATAAATTAATGTGTGAAATAAACTAGAAATATAACAGTAATAAGCTGTAATAAAAATGATAGTGAACTTTCCTTAAGGACGCTTTACATGTAAATGCATTAATGACTATTATTTTAAAAGGAAATGACCCCGAAAAGATATCTAATAAATTCTATAATATTATTCAGATTAATATTGTATAGTATACCACTTTTATTGTATACAGTACAACACGGTGAGGCTAATTGCAGTAGCAATTACTAATCTGTTCCAACCAATTAGAAAGAGACTTGGAGGGACAACAAGAAAACGCAGACTAGCTGCATGTACTCAAGTTTTTTGCTCTTCCTTCAATTGACCCATCACAAATTGGCTTACATAATCATCTCCGATGACACCAACGTCAACTACTCTGATCATCTACTTATGTACCTGTGATGAGTGCATTATGTATTGTACATAATTCACTCATCCCAGGTATCAGGTATTCAATCATTCACATAACATGACGGGCATATTACCTGTTATATTTTTTAATTAAAAATCGGTCTTATAATTCAATTTTTTTAAATTTGGTATCTGATTAATAAATAATTAAAATTGATTTATTTCTATAAAAGAAAGGAAATGCACAATATTCCGTTAAAAGCACAGACCCCCGGAGCATTATCTGTTGCCTGACTAGTCTACCTATAGTATTCGCTGGGACGACCAAGGTCTGAGTGAATGTGATGGAATACAAGTTGCCCCAACGAGTGGACTTGTTCTTGCTAAAAAAATAGTTGTAAGAATTGTTATCTAGTTGTAAGTAGTATGTATGTGTTAATTATTTGTAAGAAATCATATATTAAGATTATTAAAAGTATAAAATGACATGTAGGAAAAGAAAATTAAGTAAGTTATATAATTAAGATTAGTTAATTAATAAATTGTTATATAAGTATAATAGCCTTGACAAATATTTGTTCAATAAAAAAAATGTAATGATGATCATCTAAGATATTTTTCTTAATCTATTATGATTAAAAAAAAGATTTTACATCAAACCCCCATTTTTTAAATCTTGGTTCCAACGAGAATTGAACCCGTAGCCCCCGGGACAGAAGACAGGCATCTTACCTATAAAATCCGACTAGATCCATAAATATTATTATATATCATAAAAATATGTACAAATTACAAATTACATGGACGATGTATAAATTGCTGGACGATGTATAACTCTTACTCTAGGCAACTAGAAACTGCTGAAATGCGCATGCTAAGATGGTCAGCTGGTGTGTCCCTAAGAGACAAAATAAAAAGCTCACGCATTTGTGGAAGCCTAGGTGTTACAGACATCAACAGCAAGATGGAGAAGAGGTGATTGAGATGGTATGGGCACGTTGGACGCAGAGCACCCGATCACATTGTGAACCAGGCAATCTCCATGGATCTTCCTCGAATAACAACCAGAGGAAGACCAAAGAATTCATCGGTGGTTCAAAAAGATAAACTGATGCAGAGGCACGGCCTGGGGGACGTAGTCCGGGACAGAAGAGCATACAACCTGAGGACGAGGGGAGCTGACCCCAACAGTCTTCGCAGACAGTGAGTTGGGATGGAGCCAGGGAGAAGAAGAGTATGTTGAAACGTAGCGGCTGGGGCAAATTTTTTGTATACTTCCCCTTAATTATATATCATCGAGGAACGCACAAACTACATAGTTAATATTATTTGAAGTGAATGGGAATTGGGAATAATCCATTAATATCAAACCATACTGGGAATAGTAAATGTATTCAGTGAAAAAAAGAGTAACCTCAAATGTGAGTATTACATTTCTAAGAAGCCGATTTTTTTAGGCAGATATCTGAAGTATACTTATTGGGGATATTCCATTTAGAATTGAGGTGCATGGCCGCGGGGTAACGCACTGGACTTCCGTGCAGAAAGTCGCCGGTTCGAGCCCCGCGTTGTGCTACCCTTCTCGAATGACACAGGCATTTTTTCCGCCTAGAATTCGGGAGTATAAAGATACCTATGACTTCGATCATATATATATATATATATATATATATATATATATATATATATATATATATATATATATATATATATATATATATATATATATATATATATATTCTTTAAAAAAAACTATGAAAGTTCTTAATCAACATTTGAAGTCAACTCTTTTCTCGAAACTAAAGCCAATGTAGATATTCTGAAAGATTTGTTTTTTTGCCACATACTTGGTT
This sequence comes from Odontocerum albicorne, assembly GCA_949825065.1. NCBI lineage: Eukaryota > Metazoa > Arthropoda > Insecta > Trichoptera > Odontoceridae > Odontocerum > Odontocerum albicorne. The sequence goes on from OX463841.1 coordinate 15,908,575, forward strand.
GACGCACATAAACTTAAATCAAGAGCACGTCGATTTAGTCCGTACGATGCCAATCAGTCACCATCATGACATCGGACCTTCCTAAACAAGAAGACAGAGATCCTTATGAATTTCAGGAAACGAAGTCTTAGAAACCCCTAATCAGTTTAAGAAAAGTCTACACATTGACCTAGAAAATGTATTGATCTTTCAAAAGACTTTAATAAAAGTATGAACAAAGAATGAATAAATTGACTAATTTAGTTCGTAAATTCTTGAAATCCTAATAATTATAATGAAAAAAAATTAAATGATTTATTAAATCAAAAAAGTAATATTGTAATTTATTTTTAACAAACACTGTTTATTCCACTTTTTTTATGACGGTATAACCCTACCGGTTTCAAGGCTTTCACCTCATCTTCAGGGGAGCGTAAACAAGACTAAAAGTAATAGTTTTGTTTTACAAAAGGGTTTCATAAAAGAAGACCGTTTCTATCTTTAAAGACATCTTTAGAAAATATTAAAAAGAACTGAGGGTATAACACGCAGAAAGACAGCTTCAGATAACTGACATATGGTAATTGAAATTAATGTTGCTACATACGAGAATATTAAAATGTTTATTTTTCAAACATAATTTTCAATATCACTTAAATGTTATAAAAGAGAAATTGTGAAATTTGCATTCGTTTAAATAGAAATTGTAAAGCAAACGTTTTGATAATAATTATGAAAAATATGTTTTATCAAACTATAATATTCACATTTTTTATCAAATTTCGGTTGCGGTTCGAATCTAGTGTCTGTCTCATTTTCAATTTACATATTTCTTACGACGCGCTTTCTTTGATATTTTCTTCATCCAATATGTCAAAGTAGAGGCTATTAATAGAGAAGCATTTCCAGCATTTTGTGATCCCCGTCGAGCTACGTCGCATTTTATCTTGATGACGTTGAACATGCTGCAGAGGGTGAGAGGAAAAAAATAAGTTAAAATGTAACCGTTGACAGGTAATAATGACGTGTAAAAATATCAATATATTCTGAGGTGGCACTTCTTACAAAATTAAATTTTATAGTCCACAGCAGTAAGTTGGTGTCAACTTTGATGTATGGGAGTCAAGCGTGAACATAAAAAAAAGACTGATCGAAATAAATGCTGTAGAAATGTGTGCACTGAGAAGAATACATGGGGTGACAATGTCTGACATAATACGGAATGAAATGATAACAGTTGAATGTGAACTTAAGGCTGATGTGTTGAGAAAGATTAAGAAAAGCACTTTGAGATGGTTTGGGCATGTAAAACGAATTAAAGAAGAAAGACTAACAAAACAAATATATAGTGCAAATGTGAGTGGAAACCGTGTGAGAGAAAGGCTAAGCAAAGTATGGTTAGATCAAGTGAATGACATTTTTAAAGTAGGGAACATAGAATGTCAGAGAAATCGTATAAGTTATATGAGGTTTATGGATTATACTGATTTAGAAATTTCTAAGGCCTCTAATCTGTCCAATTTATTTCCGTTACTACTGATATGTAAGAATTTGGCATCATCGATAGAAAAAGTATGGTTTTCAAGGTGATAATGATTAGCCATTTCAGAATAAATTAGAGGATTTGTTAAGGCGGATTTGTGTTCACGAAATCTCTTTTCAAAAGATCTTCCTGTCTTTCCTATATAGAAATTATCACAGTCAGCACAAAAAAGTTTATACGCACCACTGTTGCTAAGTATTCCATTTATGGAGGTTTATGGATGTGGAGGAAGCTAAGGAGGGGTGTCGTGATAGAAAAAAAATAGCGTACTGTCCTCTCTGCCTAATCCGACAGCGAAATAGCGTATTAGTATGTATGTACTTATATACATACATAACATCACGCTATTTTCCTGTCAATTCCTCTTTCTTCTCGTCATCTTGCAGTTTCTCACATCTGATTCTCATTGCCATCACTTATTTGCTTACATCAGATACAAGGACGTGTAAAACGAATGAATGACGAAAGACTAATAAAATAAGTATATAGTCAAAATGTGAATATAATGCATAGTAGAGGAAGACCAAGGAAACTTGGTTCGATCAAGTGTGAAAATATTTTTGAAGAAGAAAACATAGAAAGTCAAGGAAATCATAGGAGTTGTATGTGGAAGAGGCTAAAAATGTGTCGAGATAGGACAGTCTGGCGCTCTGTCGTCTCTGCCTGTCCTGACAGCGAAATTATGTGATGGTTATGGTATGGTTTTAAGTTGAAAAATGCTTTTATGCAAAAAAAATACAGAAAATACATTATTGATATAAAAACATTTCATTAATGGAATATATATGTTGTTTATAGTTAAGGCATTAACGTTGTGGAGGTTTAAAGACATTGTAATTTATTTTTATCAAACACTGTTTAGTCTTGTTTGTGCTCCCCTGAAGATGAGGTGAAAGCCTTGAAAACCGGTAGGGTTATACCGTCACAAAAAAGTGGAATAAACAGTGTTTGATAAAAATAAGTTACAATGGAATATATACTCGTGTGTTCATTTCTTATTTTATTTACGATATTTTTAGTACTCGTATATCAATTCAAACTTTTATTTTTTTCTTTTATAGTGTAAAATTTGTCTTTTGAGTTTACAATTTTTTATTTTCACAAAAACATTATATTTTTTTATTTCTAGTTTATATTTTTTTATTTTCATAATTCTAAAATACAATAACGGTACTTTTTTAAATTTATTAATTAACTTAAAAAAAAACATTTTTTACACAAAACATACCGAACGAAAATATTTTAAAAATTTCTTCCAATTAATTTAGTTATTCTCATCTCAAAATAGGCGTAAAAATAGAATATTAAAATCTCAATAAAAAAGGCATTCTTGAAAGTGTAAGAAAAATATGTGACTTGATTGGTAAGACAAGACGCCTGTATTACATTTGATTTCTGTTGGTACGTACATTTTTAAAAAAAGATTTATGTCTCACTTTCAATTTTAAGGCTTGTTTAACACCATCCTGGTCGATTGGAAAAGATTACTACGTGTCAATAAACCAGCCAGATTGTAGTGTGTTCAACGAAAGTATAATACAAAAAAATATCTAGATTATCTCCGTGGTTTAGTTGATAACACGATTGTCTCCCAATATGGGGTTTGTGGGTTCGATTGCAAACTAGATTTTTTTTTAATGGATTTCATTTAAAGTCTTTTTAACAGCTTTCTAGTTAAATTCAAGAAAATGTAGCATGGTCTCTGTGACGTTTGAAATGTCATGTCTCAAAGGGATGGGATAAAATCGTTTTTTTTTACAAATCGAATCGTTTTTTTATGAATCGAAAAATTGTTTTTCTCTAAATTGACATTTTAATTCCTAATTTTCATTATACTGACTTTCTAATGCATTGTACGAGTACCTTTACATAGGCTAAGATCCACTATGAATTAATACTAATTACGAACATTTAATTTTATGTATAAAAAAATAAAAAATGCAATTATCGTATACCCCATCCCTAGACAATGCAGTCTAATGTATTGACTTTTGACGAACGTCGCCAAATATTATTTGAACAAACTGACATATTTTTGCTAATTTGTAACTAGATGTATTAATTTGTCATTATTGTAACTTTAATGTAATGTATTTACCTAAATAATTTGCTATTTATTAGAATCGAGGCTTATATTAAAGTTGATAAAATAATTAAAATTACTGAACGTCGTTACAAGGTTGTATTGGGGCAAATTTGTATAACGTCACAGGGACCATGTTACATTTTCTTTAGTATAGGTGGAATAGATTGCCAGATAGCAATAAGCCCGCTAGGTTGTAATATATACAACGAAAGTGTGAAGAAAAAATAATAAATAATTTATCGCTCTTTGTTAATAACGATGAATGGAGGTTTTTTCATTATTTCGTAATTTTTTTTAAACATTAATTTTTTATTGGATAATTTTTAATTTTTGGAGTATATTTTAGTTAAATCTCGATTACTTTGTTCTCTGTGTCCAAATAAATGTATTTTTTTTTCGCCTAAATAAATTACTTTATCATTCAACAGGTTTTTTGTGAAAAACCACTGTTGATAATCTCTTGATCACCTCTTTTACCCTTATGTGCCTCTGGTCTCCTAATTATCCACGGTTGTGTAAATAGGACCATGTGTGTGTTCTCAGTTCGGTACATGAATAAGTAAGTCAGTTAGCTACACACCCGGAGGTCCTTCGTGCTGGGACAGATGGCCAGCTACTAACGTACCCTAATGGGGTCCCCTTACCTGTGCCGTGTTATGTTGGCCTGATCGCGTCTATTTGTACTTGATCTGTCGATTTCTTTAACAGATAAACCACTCTTTTAAACTAAGGGAAAATAATCAAAAGGTTTCAATTAAGGTTTGCAACGTTTTCGGTCCATAACGCTGCATTGTGGATTATTTTTTTTCCAATTTGTAAGTTTACATTGTTACTTAGTGATTTATATGAACTTAAGTTTTGAGTTTGTGTGTACATGACTGAATCAAGTAAGTTCTATTAATTACACAAACATACCATCATGTCATTTCCCAGCTGGGGTCGACAGAGAAGACAGAGCGCAAGACTTTCCTATATCGATACATATATTTCGTCGTTTCCACATCCATACACCTTCTCGTACAGCTCCATCGATTTCCCACACTTCTTACTTTTCTTTTTTTTATTAAAATATCATTATCTTGATCCAACTACACTTTCCTTGGTGTTTCTCTACCACTTATTCAACTCACATTTTCACTGCATATTTATTTTGTTAGTATTTCTCCATTCATTCCTTTCACGTGCTCAAACCATCTCAGAATGTTCTTTTTCATTTTACTCAACACATCAGCTTTAATCTAAAATTCATCTTTCATAACTTCATTCCGTATTCTGCCAAACATTACCATCCCATATATACTTCTAAGTGCGCACATTTCTACAGCACTTCTTCACCTCTCTTCACGTTAACTTTTTGTTCTACGTCCAAGTATCACGCTCACACATCAAAGTAGGTACAAAAATACTTTTGTGGACTCAGGTTTCCTTTTGTTGCACGCCATTCAATATTCCTCGTAACTCTTCCATTAAGGTAGTATTTTCTCGATCATCTGAGAAAATACAACCCTAATAAATCTGCTACTTGAATCCCATATTTGAACATTGTGGAAAAACTTCACGCTACAGAAAAAAAGTGAGATAAAATTAAATAACTCAACTTTACAATTTAAAACATGAATACAATATTCCAACGATAAATGAACACACATTTTTACCATATATCCAACTAGAAACTGTGGTCATGTCGGTAGAACGCTTGTCTTCCGGGAGTTTCTGATATGATCCCCGATGGTTCCCAAAAATTCAAATATGGCGTGCGAAGAAAATTTAGTGTATTCAACATTACTGTTTAAAATTTATAATAATTTGAATATATAATAGTTCCATGACTAACGGATTTTAGTATCATGTTGTTTTAAGTGTGGAATCCGGCGATTTCTCACGTTTCAACTTACTACCTGTAAATACTTTTTTTATTATTTTCACATGCTCGTGGCTCAAAATTTTTTGACCTCATAAACATACATACATACAAACCCTCGTGCCGTTTCCATTTTGAAGTTAGTAGAGAGAACATAGCACCAGGCTTTCCTTTCACGAAATACATTTTTTCCCTTCATCTACATCTCATAGGAGGACAACTCGATTTCACTGACTTTTTACATTTGCTTCTTTCAAAACACCATCACTTGATCCTACTATACTTAACTTAGACTTCCTCTACCACGCCTTCTATTATTCTATGCATATTTGCAATGTATATTTGTTTTGTTAGTCTTATTTTAGATAATTTGGTATAGCGCTGTTTCCTACCTATTGCGATCACAGTAAGAGCGTTTCTAGTTCAACCTATTAAATAAATACTTAGCCTCTGGAGTTGAGTAGCCCTGCATTAACATGTGGAATATTTCAATTCTGCAAAGCAACTTGTATCTCGTTCTACAAGTGAGCTCACATGTTTTCTATATCTCAAGATCTATCCATAAAATTCTTGAAAAATCCAATTCTTCTTGTTCGACTTTGTAATTTATTATTACTACTCCTTTTTGTATATCGATGTTAGTTTAAGACAAAATTTTGTATTTTTATCAATAATTTTAAGTACTTGTATAACTTGTCATACGTTCATTTGTATATAAAAGACACTGTTGTGTCGTTAATTAAATAAACAAATTAGAGAGGTTGAAAGACTCAAATTTCGCTAAAAAGAACGCCATCTGGATGCATAAATTCAGATCTAAAATTTTATAAAAGTTAAACCAGTCTGGAAATGAATCCGCCAGGAATCCAACCTGGAACTCAGAAGCTTAACATAATTGAAAACAATTAGACCACAGTTGCTAACAAATAATTTTACATGCCCAATAATCTAATAAAACTTTGACTAATTGATACTTTCCAAAAAATTTGAGCTAACGTTTATTAACGTGAGGGCGCAGAAAAAAAAGGAGTGGGATTTTTTTATTGAAAAAAATTGTTAAAAACTTTCTCGAAGGTGTAGGAAAAAGTGCGAACTCAGAGAGCAATAATACACGAACGTTATCTCGCTACAAGATATATATAAAAGCACGTCTCAGAGCAGAGCAGGACCCATTTCCAAGTTTTCACCTTCTTTAACATAATAATCACATTCCGTGTCATTGCCAGTCGTCCTTGTGCTTGGCAAAGGACTCTTTCCTGTAAAATAACTCCTTTTTTGTGGTAATATGTTAAGGACTAAGTTTTCCAATCTAAGGATATGGTGTGAATTATAGGCTTTCGAAAACGAGTACCAGAGGATTTTTGTATTTGTCGGTTTTTTCATTATATTATATATTTTGATTTATATTTTTACGTTGTATAATAATACTTTTTGTGGTAATATATCAAAGACTACATTTTCCAATCTAAGAATGTTATGTGAATTATGAGCTTTTTAAAACGAATGCTATAAGATTGTTATGTATATCATATATCGGTTTTTTCACTGTACCTATTATATTCTTTTGTTGTGCTATAATAAGGACAGAGTTTTCCAATCTAAGGCCATTGTGTGAAATATAAGCTTTTGAAAACGAATGCTAGAAGTTTTTTTTTGTATTTATCGATATTTTCGTTGTATTATATATTTTAAGTGTAATATGTGAATAACAAGTGCTTGCTCATTCTTGCGGTAATATATTATCAACAAAGTTTTCCAATCTAATGATATGGTGTGAATCATAGAACTTTGAAAAAAAGAGCGTCATTTTATTTTTGTTGTATTATAAAAGGTCTTTAAAATTGAGCGTTTTTTTTATTCAAACTTTTTAAATTCTTGAATAAAACACACAATTTGCTTCGATTCCAAAAAACTTTTTATTGGTCACTAAAGTATAATGTATGATATTTAAACACAAAAAACCATGTCCTCCAAATGTCCACCTCTTGCAGCTTCACAGATGTCCACTCTTTTGTCAAAAATTTCGATGAAATTTTGGCATAATTGCGGTTCTAACTCACGACTAACGCGAATAATTTCGTCATTCAGCTCAGGAATTAATCGGGGGTCATTCTTATAGACCTTGTTTTTCACGTAACCCCAGAAAAAAATAGTCCAACGGTGTCAGATTACATGATCTTGGTGGCCACTCTTTTGTCAAAAATTTTGATGACATTTTGGCATAATTACGGTTCTTATTCACCAATAAAGCGAATAATTTCGTCACTCAGCTCAGGAATTGATCGGGGGGCATTCTTATAGATCTCGTTTTTCACGTAACCCCAGAGAAAATAGTCCAACGGTGTCAGATCACATGATCTTGGGGGCCAATTAACATCACCGTTTCCGGAGATTACAATACATAAAATAATTCAACAATTTGAACGCGTTGTTATATTGTTTACGACTCTATTTTTATAAATGTCATACATTACACTTCTCAAATGTCACAATACCCAGGCAAGTTCGCGACGCCATCTGAGTTTTATCCAAGAATTAAAAAAAAACCGCTCAATTTGAAAGTACCTTTATATTTTTATTTCAATATGTTGATTACTAAATGTTGACTTCTTCTTGTGGTAATACGAGAATGTACTACGCGATACGATCCGATTCGGCTGAAATTTTGACAGTAGCTGTCAACAAGAATGTACTACGCGATAAAAAATTGCTCTTGCGATAGTGGTGCCATCGGGCGGTGAGGCTAAGTACTTATCGGACCGCCCTCGTATGTCAATTACTAAATTTTCCATTCTTAGAATATGTTTTGAATTATAGAACTTTTAAAAAAGGGGACCAGATTTTTTTTATCCGTGTCGGATGTTCATCGTTGTATTGTATTCTTTTTGTGGTAATATGTTAAGGACTATGTTTTCCAATCTTAGATATGGTATAAATATATATAAGCTTTTGAAAACGAGTGCTTTTTAAGACCAATATGTTTTTTTAAAAATTGATTGACAACATTAGAACAAGTAAAACATCCTTTCTAACATGAAATTTGAAATGAAGATCTTTTTTTAGTAAAACCGATTTCATATATACGTTCTTAACACTGTCGACTCCTCAAATTCGATATTGGGTTGAAGGTAATAAGGATAAATTTAACTCAACCATAAATCAGAAACCTTCCTTCAGCGTCGACCAGTTGAAGGAATATTGAATATTCATAAGATATCTGATCTTACGGTCATGAATATAAAATTGTTGAAAAGAGAAAAGGTCCGCTCTCTGGGGGAATCCAAATGATTTTGCAAACTTGTTATTTTTCTTGGTCTATGAATAGAAATTCCTGAATGGTTTTAAAAATATATAGGTATTAACGATACCTGTGGTCTGTTGATTGAAGTGATGGACTGATTTCTCTCAGCTCTTTATAAAACCGTATTTTTCGGACCATAGAACACGGCTTTTTGTTTAGACCAGGGGTCTCCAAACTATGACCCGCGGGCCAGCATCGGCCCGCGAGCACCACCAATCCGGCCCGTCATAGTTTATTTTGATTACATTGTAAAATTTACGATGTAAGTATATCATACAAAATTATAATCGGATGTTTTTATTTAACGACCAATTAAGAAACGCAATTACTGACATACATAATGAAATTGAACATTTTAACTGTAATTAATGATATGAGATTTTCTAAAAACTTACAATAAGTGAAATTCATAGGTAATTCACATAATGAAATTAAACATAATAATTATGAGATTTATGTAGCTGTAACTTTTCACTGACAATTGTTTGCTGTTGTGGATCAAGCTTACTAGTGGAAATTATCAGCAGCGACTTCAAATGCTCATCAGTTAATTTAGATCTGTAAATATTTTTTGTATGTTTCATTTTAAAGAATGTTTTTTCACACAGATAAGTAGTGCCGAAAGCGGAAAAAAGCCACGAGCAAATTTATGCAACTGGTCAAACTGTGTGAGTGGAAGACTCTTATAAAATTCCGGAAATGATGATTTTAATTATTTTTCTTTAAAAATATCGCTACACGAACCGTAAGTACCAACCGAAATTGTGAACGGAGCGGAGTCCACCCCCGAACCCTACGCCGTAGATACTATATCTCACTCGCCGGCTAGTCCCAATACGAAAATTTGCGCGTAACTAATTCAAAACTACAGTATGTTGGTATGATGAGCTAACTAGGTTTTGGCCCTTGGGACTTAGAGGAGTCAGTGTGGCCCTTAGGCTAAAAAGTTTGGTGACCCCTGGTTTAGACCATAGACGCACACCAACTTAAAGTTGGGGTGCGTCTATGGTCCAAAGGTAAGTGGTACGTGGTAATAAGTCTCTGTAGAAAATAATTGAAACTACCAAAAGGAATAATATAAATTTATTTAATTTTATTTTTTACGTTCGAGAATTATATTTTTTATTTACATTCTTTAATTTTTATTTCTATACCTATGAATCTCTTCATAGTAATTTGAGAGTTTATTTAGCGCGCAAAACAAATACAGACGTCCAACCCCACCGATAAATTATAGAAAGCTGTAAAATAAGTATTTTAAGAAATGTGGTATAGGTAGCGCGTTGAATGGTATGGAAGATGACTTAGTTTAAGGACTTAACTTAGCTAGGTTGACCACCGAGACGAGTGTAGATGGACTGAATGCTGCCGATACAACTAATGGTAATGATAATAAAAAATTAAGAGTTTGTAAATATATTTTCATAATTTCTGAAAATTCTCTTCAATTAATGGTACGTATTGTATTACACTTTGGTTGTATACAGTACAGCCTGGCGGGTTAATTGCCATGTGGCAATCTCTTCCAACGAACCAGAAAAATGTTAAAGTTGCCTTAAGTGAAAACAAGACTGAGATCATTTAAAACAATCTGGTTTCCAGTGGGATTTGAGCCCGTAACCTCCCGGCTAGGTGACAGACATCTTACCATCTAGGCCACGGAGGTCGTCGTACGTCTTATCGTAATAAAATATTATATTAATAATAAAAAAAACTTAAACCTGACTTACTCGTAAGGAAGAAAAATAAAATAATTTAAACATTTAATATTGTGAATAACAGGACTTTTACAAAAAAAGAGTCGGTGATTCAATCAAAAATATTCCTTTTTTATGATTATTTTGAAGACCCCATAAAGAGTTAGAACAAAGAATTTGTTAACTTTAATTTATTACTCGTAAAAGAAACACCATAGATTTGACATGATTTTTTTCATTTCTTTTCCTATAAAACTTGTATGCTCTTTTATGAATGTCAAAATAAACATCCATTTCTGTCACGGAATACATGTAAAGATTTTTCGAAATATGTGTACATGTATGTATACTCGTACGTGTTGGTGAAAATCAAATACCAACAATCCACTTCTGATGAACCACTTTTTTCTACGACATTTCTAAAATACACAATAAAAATACTGTTTCTTTTGAAAAATATTTAATTTTATGTTGTTGTTTTTTTCACAGTTTAACTCATAGCTAAAAAGTATATTAAACTCATTATACGTACATATACGAGTATAGTATAACCAGTTCTTTCGATTTCATAATAAGTCAAACCCGCATGCATTTCGTTCTCAAATTCAAACAAATATGTTATATCTTGACGAAATCTAATTTATAAAATGTATATATTGTATCTTTTATTTAAAATTAAAACTATGGATGTAGGATGGCGTGGTGGTATTATTTATTTTATTTATTTATGTAACACTTTTATTGCAATACAATCTGTCGGGTTTATTGCCAGGTGGCAATCTATTCCAACCAACCAGACAAAAGTAAATGAAGCAAGTTACGTGGTCGCATAAATCATTCAAATGACTATCCATCCCCACGAAATCCATAAACATATACGCGAGAACATGCTCACGAACCCCACAAAGACGGACAATCACCCGAACATTCTTTTTCATATAAAGTTAGATATCATCAATCAAAAGGAAAGGAAGGGATGGTGGAGAGGAAAGGAAAAGAAAAATCAGGAATGAAACATGTTATTTTACTGACTAGAAATTAAGACGTTTTTCAGTCGCTTCTTAAAGCATGCCAAGGACGGAGCGAATCTTATATTGGTTTGTAACTGATTCCAGAGTCTCACTGCATGGACAGTGAAGGACGACGTAAAGAAAGAAGAGCGGTGAACTAGAAAGGCCAATAAACAATCTCTGTTTGAGCGTAGCGCTAATCCATGATTGTTGATGTTGACATCGCTATATTCGTTTTAGTCGAATTCTGTGTTCCTCTTCGTTCGGGGTCATCAATTTAGCGTGGTGCTTAATTCGATACGTCGTCGTGATGATTTCGATTTGTTTGTATTTAAAATGAAATACAAATATTCAGGAATGCGAACGAAAATGAGAGTGAATAGCGGGTAAATAATAACAAGTCTTGACAGTTGAATGAATAATGTTCTTTCTTTATTGATAGGTAGGTATTTATAGATATTCAGAACGGGCCGCGTGAATGCGTCCGCCGTATATCCCCATCTCACTCCTGCGCGTGCTATCACGTCGGAAGCGCCGCGGCTACGCCGTGGGTAGAGTATTATTTGTCCAGACGGCGAGACAGAGCGATGTGTTCTCTTTCTACCTTGGTATGCAGTGTAAATAGTATTCGCGTGTAAACAATGTTGACGTTTCTAGTATGTGACAATTGTAGATGTCCAGAGGTTGATTCATCGGTCGTTGACCCTGTATGTTTACAATTTATTTTGAGAACAAATTATGTTTGACAATTATTTATTTATTTAAGGACGTAGGTACGCTACAATTGGAAAGACGCTGAATTTTTTCGGCGAGATAATAGGGTGCGGCGGGATAGTTAAAGATATTATACAATAGAGACAGTATGTGAATTTGGCGTCTATTTCTAACATTCAACCAGTTCAATGCCTTCTGTTATGAAGTTATATGATCGTACTTTCGTAGGTTGAAAATAAATCTTAGACACATATTTTGAAGACGCTGTAATTTGTCCAGCTGTTCTTCTGTAACATCCAAGTAACATACGTCCGCATAGTCCAGAATCGGAATGAGCAGAGATTACTGTATATATTTAATAGAAAAAAAAATTAATTAATAATTTGGAGAAAGCTTAAATTGTTTTTGATAATTTATTTGATAATTTATTCAGTCAGCACTCACTTACGGTATATCAGTTTGGGGGGGGATGCACCTTAACCCAAAAACACATATTGCAGGTTTTCCAAAATTTGATTGTGAAAATAATTAGTAAACTTCCTGCCCGGTATCCCACGGCGGAGTTTATCAGAGAGTATCAGGTCCTGAACATAGCCAATTTGCATCTCAAATCCATTCTCTAGCACTACCATCGAGAAGAAGGGAAGATGCAGACTCAGCAGAGACGCATGACACGCATGGCAACTAATGAAATGTTCACCATCCCTAGAGTTAAAATCTCTTTTGCCCAAAGGCAATATGCTTATTTGGCTCCCATGACATACAATGGCGTGCTGAATTCAATAAAGGGAAATAAACTGTATTTGACTAAAAAAATTACAATATCTTTAAACCTCCACAGTGTTAATGTCTTAACTATAAATAATATATTTTAGAAAACGTTATATCGTTATAAACGTTAGAATAGTATTGTTTGTGCTGCCCTGATGATGAGGGGAAAACTTTGAAACCAGTAGGGTCATACCGTTACCTAAAATTGAATAAACAGCGTTTAATAAAACAAATTACAATGTATTATTTATAGTTAAGGCATTAATATTGTGGAGGTTTAAAGACATTGTAATTTGTTTTATCAAACACTGTTTATTCCACTTTTTTTGTAACGGTATAACACTACCAGTTTCAAGGCTTTCACCTCATCATCAGAGGAGCATAAACAAGACTTGTTTGTGCTCCCCTGATGATGAGGGGAAAACCTTGAAACCGGTAGGGTTATACCGTTACATAAAATGGAATAAACAGTGTTTAATAAAACAAATGACAATGTCTTTAAACCTCCATAATGTTAATGCCTTGACTATAAATAATATATAAACATTAATTGTTTTAATGTGTTTTCATGAAAAACATCGCTATGTTTTAGTTATCAATTAAGTTAATGTATTTGACCAAGTTTGATTTACACTGACTCGAAACCTATTGTGACAAGTGTGGAAACATAAAATGGTAAGCATTTCTCTAAGGAGATATTATGGTGAATTTGTACCCAAAAAGGAGAAAAAAAGAAAAGATAGTATAAACTCTTAAACCATGAAATATTTTATAGGTAGTAACATTGACAATATCGTGTAGCTATAACCTTTCAAATTCTGTTCTTCAAGGGGAACATATTTATTACTGAAATTCGGTTCTGTTCTAGGCTAGGCTCTTACAGAATTTTTACTTATCCATTGTTTGAACAACTGTGCCAAATCTTCAAAAAATATAATGCACAGTCGTGTGCTCATATAAATATTAATTTATGTATGGAGGCAAAGCCTGCGCATGAAAGGAAGTGATACGACAATAAATATGGTAGAAATGCATGCTTTGCGAGAATATATAGTACTAAAAATTTTGATAGAGAAAAAAAGATCTGACAAAAAATAAACTAAAGGGATTGATGTTATAAGTAGAATTAATAACTGAAACTTTAGATAGTTTGGCTACATTGAGAGAATGAGTTGCGAAAGACTTACGAAACAAATATATGTGTTTGAAATTAATGCAGACCGAGGAAGATATAAACCGAGGAAAGAGTGGAAGGAGATAATTAGAGATATTTTAACTGAAGGAATGGTAAGAATGATGAGAAATAGACGAGCATGTACGAAGAGGTTACACTACCGATATAACACAGTATAACACCAATCTAATCTTAGAACTGCTCTCGTGACAAACTGAGATCATTCCACCTTTCAAGAGCTTCAGAATAGGACAAACTGAGATCATTCTACCTTTCAAGAACTTCAGAATAGGACAAACTGAAATCATTCCACCTTTCAAGAGCTTCAGAATAGGAGGTTAACATGCGTGTAGCGGAGATAAATCTTATTAGTGGAATCACAAAGTCATTTATTATTAAATTTAGTAACGTGGAGTTTTAAAAGTTAAAACCGAGACTTTTGATTAAATATTTTGTTGCTCTGATATTCAATGAAGATTGTATTTTTGTATCGTAAGATTTTATAATATCATAAGTTGATAATAATATAAATACTTTTCAGATAAAAAAAAATAACGTATAAGCTAGCTTGGTAGCCAAAAAAATGGATTTCACAAAATACAGTTCCTCAAAAATATGGTTAAGTCTAAGATTACTTTACTATACATAATATTTGTCTTTGTGTCACGTTATAAATATATTTTTTCCTTGGGATTTAATTTAATAAATATTTTGGTTTGTTTCAGGTATGTAAAATCATTGTTGCTGATCACAAATAAGCCTTCTCATTATCCTGAATTATGTAAGTATTACTATTAGAGTCCTTAATACACATTTACTAGTCATTGTATATTATAAGTAGGGCATTATGTTGATGTGGTAGTTGAGGTTATGATGATGTTAGAATTATATTTGTGATAATTTGGGATTTAAGAATGTGTAAGGGTATGAATACAGAGTGTGAATGTTTAAAATAAATTAAATCGCTTTGTTACAGGCCTTGCCTAGTGACATGGTTCTCTATATAAACACAATAAAGGGATTTGCATAATTAGAAGTCAGTGAAATAGTAGATGTTGCATGAAAAATTGTATAGACGGGGAAGTGGTGAAATATGTAAGTCGAGATAGAAAAGTCTAGGGTTCTATCCTCTCTGCCTTCCCAAACAGATAAATGACGTGATATGTATGTATGTTTACATTGTTAGTATTATATTTTAACTCTACTCTCACATTTCCATTAAAACTATGTAAATTTTAAATCACGTTTTCTGGATAGAGGAAGAATATAAAAAAGTATCACTCTAAAAAGTTTTATTTATTTAATTAGACAAATTAACTTTACCATCCATTATTATTTTATCAGCCAATAAATAATATAAAAGGACATTTTAAAATTGTGTTAATATTTTTTAAAATTGTGTTCACTTTTTACCTGATTCATGTAAAATTTTCAACTGTTTATTTTAAAATATGGTCCTAGACTCTGGAACCAGCAAAAATAAGAATGACCCCACGGTTGATATTAAAAAAAAAAAACTAATTAAAAGAAATTTCAGTGACATAGCGTATTTTTTCTTATTTCAACCAAATTTTTTTAATTTTCCTGGCCATCGTAGACCTTGTAAATTGTTTATTTATTTTCGTAACTTGTTTTTTTTTAAATTTTGTTAATCACATTTTGATAGTGCATAGTTTTTGTTTCTATACATTAATAATGTAAATAAAACACTTTTGAACGGGATTACTTTGAATATTGACATATTTCATATCACATTACCAAAAGCAAAATAAAATTTTCTTCTAAGATTGGGGGTGTTAGATAGCACTCATCAACGTATTTAAGTGACTTGAATATATATGTGCATGTGTATGTATGTGTGTATATATGTATGCATATATATAGTTTTTTTAAATGTTAACATTTTTTGGATTTTTCAATGTAATTGGACTAAACCTGTATTGAGAAAATGAATTAAAAAAAACTTTTTTAAAACAATGGTTTATTCGGTTGGAAGAGGCTGACACTTGGAAATAATCCCACCACATTCCACACTGTACAAATAAGTTTTAAATAAATAAATAGACTTCTTTATAATTGATTACATTCAATTAAGATATTTTTTTGAAAACACAACATACGAAAAAGGTGTCAAATAATACATTGAAAAAAATAAAAATAGATTATAACAAACCATGAATATATCCGATTCAGATATGTATCGGTTCGGTCGTCTAGTTTTCATATATTTCACGCTTTTCTGTCAACTGCCATATACGGCTCACGTGTGACATGGAGCTCACCCGTGAATAACAAAAATTTCAGCGGTCGTGTCGGATCCATCTCCATGTTTTACTATATATGTATGTATATTTAATCAAATATGTAAGCCGTCACTGGGGCGCGTGTTATGAGTTAAACTGTTATGCCCATATAAATAAAAACTTATACGAGTATAATGCATACATTCGTAGACGTTTGTATTACATGAGAAGTTATTTGGATAGAAATATGTTCGATTAATAAATTATTTAAATCCTACAATCATATATACTTAAGCAGATTGGTCCTTATCGGAAGAGATGATGATGGTTTGTTGATAAATAATAAAACACGTTAGATCGCAATGCGGAAAGAGAGTGGAATTTTATTAGTAACGTAGGTATTTATATCTTTTTAGAATGTGCGCAAGAATGCGCTCGCGATATGCCTGCGTCTCGTTTCTGTAAATGCAAAAACGATTAATTGTTGTGTGTAGGTAACAATCTATTTACGGAACCGGCGAGACAGCGTGGTGCGTTCTCTCTCTAGTATGGAGTGCGGTCCGCTCGGCTATGGGATGAATGACCGGCTGGTGACCTTCGGACTTGTTTACTTAGATTTATCGAGGAATCCGAAGGTCATTTCATCGGTCATTGACCGTATGTACGAACGCCGAGTGGGTGACCGCCATAATGCCATTACTCTGTATCGCATATGGGGTAGACTGAGAGAAATGTTCTCCATACTTTTCTATTTAAGCACACAACTTTCGCTGCCTCCACATTTATACAAACTCATGCACAATGTTCTATAATTAATACTTATTACTTTACCTGGTGGTCTACTTGATCCAGTCACGTTTTCTTGGTCTAGCTCTTCTACGCATAGCTTGGACTTCTGACTTGTATACTCACTTTGTCATTTTATCGTTATTCATTCTCTCCACATGCAAAAACTAAATTAAAGTTCCTTTCCTCACCATACTTAAAACATTAACTGTATCCATATATTCTTTCTGCCTTCTTTCATGCATTGAAACTCTATCAATTTTATTTTAAGGGGGCTCTAGAAATTTGAAAAAATGTTTTTTTTGCATATTCATAAATTTTAGACCTTTAAGAATATATTCTAAAAAGGAAATTTTAAAATAGTCAATATTTACGAAGTTATAGCTATAAATGAGGCAGCAGTTACGCCGCACCGGTATGACTCAGACAATAATCTCAAAACTTTAACTACTTTTCCGACTGGGTCGACATAAAATCTCAAGTTGTATCGGACTGATTGCCTTTTTGTAAACATTTTTATATCGTCCCTACCTTAGAAAATTATTTTTAACTAACCATATTTTTACTATTTTTTTTTTAATTAAATAATTTTTTTAAGACAGCCACTATTTTATGATTTTTTCTCTCTTTGGTACCAATTATAACGACATTATTTTTTACAAGAAACTGTGTATGATTTTTGTTTCGGATTTGCGAAAGGGTTTCAATCATGTCGATCGGCTTATCCTTTTTTTTTTCAAGATATAACAGCTGATAACATCTTGAATTTTCAATTTTTTTTTTGTACATTCTCAAATCATCAATAAACAAACTGTAAAAAATGTGCACGATAAATATTTTTAGTTTTTTTTTATTTAGTCTGAAAAAACGTCCGAAATTCATGCTTCTAGAATAGAATACCCTCTTAATACACGCTTAATATCTAAATAATCAAGTCCAAACTTCATTTTAATAGATCAAAGTAGGCACTTATATACTGTTATGCATGTGTGATATATTATCCTTTTTGTTATTGAATATTACATTAAATGCTCCGTTTAGCTTGTTACCTATCGCTATCCTTCTTTCAATTTACCTTTATGTGCGCTTTTTACCTTTGTACTCAATTTAAAGCATTCATTTGTTTTTTTTCCTACAATAGTTTTACGTGTATAGTACATGTATCAACAGATCCAAATTGATGATGCAAACATATCCAAAATTTTGGTCGGGTCGCAATATTGTTTTCGGTCGCAATAATTGAACCTTCGTCTTAAGTTAGCAAGCTGTTTACAGTACGTCATCGTACGTGTTGGAAATATTAATGCCCGTGGACAAGCAACAAAACTTGTACATCTCTAGCATGTACAAGTATTTTTTACCAAACGATCTTTTTGTCTAGATTGAATATTTTATTACTCATGTAGTTAAAATTGAACTAAAAAATCCCGAGTGGATAACTTGCGTTATACCAACTAAGCCACAGAGGTAAAGCTTAGTGTAAAGAATCCTCAAAAATTATTAAATAAATAGCAAGACTGGGCAGTATTAAAAGAGAAATGCAGCATGTTAGAACTCTCATATTCCCAATAATTCTGTACGGAATAGAAACGTGGATGCTGCAGGCCCATGATCGCCAAAAAGTAAACGCTTTCGAGATATGCTGTTGGTCAAAGAGATCATCTAATAAGTATAAAGCAGCTACCAGATCAATAGTTTCATACAACTGTGAAACATGTCTACTAATGAGCGAGGAAAATTTGTTTATACCAACTAGAAACAACAACTGTTTCTACAGAATTAAAACTAACATTAAATTTGAGGTTCTCGTAACGATCCAGTATCCATTTGAAAGATTTCTCACTTTCATTCTACTCAAGTTATATGGGACAAAGTATACAAATAAATGTTCCTACACCCAGCTGCCTGCTGCCTGCAATCACATTAAAACCCTCACCAGGAAACCACGCAGGGGAATCTCTTGTGGTTAGGTCAAAAGGTTTCGTTTGAATATTTTTGTAGTGCAGAAGTGGGATAACATTGGTACCTGTTAGACAATTTGAATAATGAAATTTAAATTAAAATAGACGAATTTTAAAAATAATTAAGAAACAATAAAAAAAACTGCTATGTTAATATAAGTTCGAATATAAAATTGTGAGTGAAAATAAATCCAAATTGTATTTGCATGTCACAAATAATAAACTCAGATCATGAATATGCTTGCTATATTGAAAGGCATTTTGAAAATCGATAAGAACGTCAAAAATAACTTGACGTTTATAAATTTTATCTTTCTGACACATTCAAGTAAAAAATACTTTTTTTTCTCGTATGATTTAATTTTAAACATTAAACCTGTTAGGTTGGGTAAGGTTAGGTTTGGTTAGGTTAGGTTAGGTTATACCTTTTAAATTTAGTTTATAATGTGAATGAATACAACATATTATAATCATACAGCCAATATGTGTATTTTCTGTATTTCAAGCTTTCCAGCAATTCCAAATATATATTTCTTCATACATGTTGGTCGGTGGAGAAAACTAGCAATGCAGTATCATCAGTGAGATACAGGCAAAAGCCTAGTTTACTGGGGACACGACAAATAAAAGGCAAAAAATCCAGATCCATTAAAATTGTATGTCCAAATTAAATTATCTATGGTTTTTTCGCAAATTATGTATATTTCTTGTCATGTGTAATAATAAATAAACAAAAGAAGTATTTAACCGACTAGATGTATATAAATGAATGTTCACATAAATACTAGTATGACATAAAAAAATTTTTTAACACTGTACAAAATATTTCCTGGCTATCTTTTTTCTAAAAGGTCACCCAAAAATAACTGGCAAGAAAAAATCTTAGAAATTTATAAAGTGAAATAGGTTTTGATAAGATACTCACCATGGAAAGAATTAATTAATCTAGATAAAAAAAATATCTGAAAGGCATGTGAATAAAATCATTTGGGTGTAAATCAAAATTCGAATAACTAGGCCCACTGCACCGACTATGGACAATGAATTAACCTTTAAATTAACAAAAAAAGTTTATTTTAATTTCTAAATTCATGATATTCAATTTAAAAAAAAGTTTATTATCGATGTTCTTTTTTCTGAAATGTGATATTTTGTCACTCGGATGTTGATTCGAATATATTTGTCACAGTTCAGTTTGGGGTGAAATTGTATATGAATTGAACATTAATTGCCATCTCGAGGGTTGTATTCATCAATAACTATCCATGGTCGAATCCCTCACCCCATTCAAAATAAATAAACACAATGGAAACTCAAATGACCTGAAGTGGTTTTCAAGAGGATAGATAATACCCATTTAGCAATAAAAACAGAGAATTTCTTCCCTGTTCACGCAAGAAAAGATATTTGCGATGTCGGTTAAATATATTGTATTATATATAAAGGTATTATTACATTTTATTATTTTGAGGAAAAAATCAAAAGGGATTCTTTTATGATCATTGAATTGGTAAGTGCTCTTTGGCGTAGTTTCACAGTCCAGCTGAAGTCTATCGTCGTCTAGTTCTTTCATCTGTCAGTTCTATTTCCTTCGTGGTCTTCATACTAAACGTCTTTTTTGATCGCCTTTTTTACACACTTTTCAGCATAAGAACTTCCCAGTTTGCTTGTTTCTTTTTAGATGTCTAATGTTTTTTTTTGGTTCAATGGTTTGCATGTTTTCAAATTTATCGGACGCCTTCATGGTTCCAAAAAAGTTTCAATTTTAACTTATTCTATCTTATGTTATGATATGTTGATCTTTTAAGTAAAGAGTACTATGAGATAACAAAAAAAACTTTTTTTTTCTATCCAAGTAACACTGCATTCTTGTAGCATTTTTTCATCGAAACATCAAGTATAATCTATCATGACTGTTTTTGCTAAACAACAACACCTAGTATACGAGTATAATTTTTAAAAAATCACTCACCGACGTAATAATAAATATAGGTTTATTGACAGCGGCATAGTATATACAAAATATAGTTAAATAACACTTCTAAAACACATAAATTGCAGATAATACATTAAATATAGAAGCTATTAAAAGGTCTGGGCTCATCTAATAACATCTCCTCGACTAAGATACACCCCACCAATATAAGGCGAACCCAGCCACGGGGACATCACATGTTTTTCAGCCCACACCCTTGAACATGTAGAACAAGAAGATAAAAAAAAACACAGAAAATAAATAGATGACAAAAAAAATACATTCAAGAGAGAAGACATTAAAAGGTCCTTAATCTATAACATGGTTAATATAAAAAGTTAATCTATAACATGGACTAATACAGTTTTTTTTAGATTCTTAGAATAGTTGGAAATAATGACGAAATTAATAATACAATACATCACAATATTTATTACGTTTCTCTTTGAATTATATTCACTTTTGTTGAATCAAGAGTTAACATTTCGTTTATTTACTACCCCCACTTTAAAGTTATATATTTGTCTATGAAACTAAATACAGGGGAGCAAAGTTAGTTTAACTCAATAGGAGAATAACCGATCCGAATCCAGATTATGGTTTCTCCACCCGAATCGGGCTCAAATTTCCGGCTAGGTTTGAAGTCTTAGTAATGGATATACAATCATCTCACCCCTGCCAGGTTAAACCTTCGAGCCATACCCTCTTGTTAACTCTATAAATCCGGCTTCACCAGATTAGCATTTTACTCGAATAAAACTGCAATATGAAAATTTTATTAAATATTTTATACTTGTTTTTATTTATTGGTTTTTATTTCTCTATAACAGGGGTGGGCATACATGAGGTCAATAAGAGGCACATTCTGGATTTTCATATATGTAAAGAGCCACACCATAGTCACGTTCTCACGTAGTATTAAATACACTCATTCAAATTTATTACATATTCTACACAAATCTTAATTGCTATGTAAAGTATCAAAAATACACGTATAAGAAAATATAAAAATTAGAAAGAAAACACAAAATAATTAGTTCAAAATTTATTCAATAAAAATAAAATATAATGTAATAAAAAGTGTATTTATCACTTTTAACTAAATCTCTCAAATTTGGTGTAAAATTTGTTGCAGCCGTTCTGTCAAATGCTCGTTTGTTAGCTGCGAACGATGTTTTGATTTTACAAACTTCATAGAGGAGTATAAGGGTTCACCACTATACGTTGTATCGAAAATAGAAAATAATCGGCACGCAGCTAAATCGGCAGCAAATACATAAAGAGGCAGTCGATGCGTGCGCACCCTACACATTGAAATCACAGCACACACGTTTACACCAATACTTGCGTCTTTGACAGTTGCATTCATACATGCGCATCTTGTCACTTAAAACATTTAGAAAGGAAAATCGCGAAAATACTTATTAAATATAAATTTTTTTCTTTTTATTATTTGAGTATACTGTATATTTATTTTTAATTAATCAAATTGCAGCTAACACATAATATATACTATATAAAAAAATAGAATTAAAAAAAATATAACGAAAATTACTCTACGGACTTTTTAATGTCAATTGACAGAGAATTTTTAATACTGTCAGAACTTACAACAAAAACGCTTGATATTGCATTGAGAAGAAGTATATTAGAATCATAATAAAGGAATTGTAAATATAATATATTCATGAAGGATTCTTTGTAGAAAGTCATTTAAATTGAGGATACTAACAGTTTCCGTTTTTATGGAATTGGGGTCGAACGTGTTAGTAATAATCTTGGAATCGTTAATTCCACGGGGAAGAATTGCTTTATTTAAATGACTTGGAGCATAATAATATCGCTTAAATTTTTACTGCTTATTTTCATAAATCTCTCACTGAAACGAGGTTGGCTTATTAATTTAATAGCCTCTTCATTTAATTCCTGAGTTATCGTGGAGATTAATTACATTACTTCATGAATTTACTTTCGAAACATTAGTCTGCTTATTTTTAAATCAGTTATGCAATTAGTTTGATGGAAATCACGGTCTTGTTACCTTACGATCGATGAAGATCGTTTATTTTACTGCATTTGTTCAAAACATACTCATATGTCAAACTGTTACCATATAGCAATAATAGTTATTAAGAAAACTGTTACCATTTAGCAGGAACATAGTCATACAGAAAACTGTTACCATTTAGCAGGAACATAGTACAGAAAACTGTTACCATTTACCAGGAACATAGTCATACAGAAAACTGTTACCATTTAGCAGGAGCATAGTCATACAGAAAACTGATACCATTTAGCAGGAACATAGTCATACAGAAAACTGTTACCATTTAGCAGGAACATAGTCATACGGAAACTGTTACCATTTAGCAGGAACATAGTCATAGAGAAAACTATAAGAAGAAAATAATCAAACTCTAAACTCAAATATGTTCTGGAGCTTTTGCGGTTTCCTGTTTCAATTGTATAAAGTCTTTCAGAGTATTGTACCACTTGGTTATGCTTATAATGGCATAATAAGCCAAAACACGCGGTACAACTTTCCGAAAAGCCTTATATACTATCGATTCTCTAAACTGGTGTTCATCGAATATATATAAATTAGAAGATAAACTGCAAAAAACGCGAATATGAATGGAATAAATTCTGACAGCGAAGCTAGCCGAAAGCTCAAATAATACGAAACCGACAAAATGCGGACGCTTTGTTGCAGACATTGGGTGTAACTAGGAGGCAGGTTAAGAAATAAATACATTCGATGATTCTCAATGTAATACGAACAACCGTTTTTGAACCAGGTTGTACTGTATACAACGAAAGTTTTACATACATACCATCACGCCGTTTCCTGTCGGGGAAGGCAGAGAGGAAAAAACGCCAGATTTTCCGAATGTGCAATAAATCTTTGGCACCTACAGCCATACATCTTCTAATGCATTTGCTATGATTTATCTGACTTTTTACAAATCTTTCTTTTAAAATAACACTCACTTGATCCAGCTACCCTTTATTTAGTTTTCCTCGACCACGCATTTCATCGACATTTGCACTGTATATTAGTTTTGTCAGTCTTTCTTCATTCATGTCCAAATCATAATCAAGAGTGCTCTGGTCATTTCATTCCGTATACTGTCGTACATTACCACCACAGGTGTTCTTCACAGTGTACGCATTTCTTTAGCATTTATTTGGCTCCTTTCAAGTATTTTCTTCGTCCACGTTTCACTTTTACATCAAAGGTGGTACTTGAATACTGTTGTGGACTATCATCTCAGTTAATTTTGACATGAATGTTAGAGTATAATAAGAATATATTCTTTTTAAATATCCAACTATAAAATAAAACTTTTAGGGTTAAGTAATAATTATATAAAGGTCCAGGCAAATTGATTTTGTAGGGCTTTGAAATTAAATCAGTTTCAAATGCACTTAATTTCATTAAATTTCAAGAAAACAGAACTGTTGGCTCTTCTGAAAGTTTAATTTTTCTTTTGTAGAAACTCTTGGGTTGCTCAGAATAACAGCAATTTTCTCTGCCCACTCTTAAGTTCTTTAAGAGAACTTTAATTTGATCAGTTTTCTCTGGAAGGTTTATACTTGAACTAAACCAACTTTTAATGAGTCTTTTCTATTTAAATTTGAAAAAATAAACGTTAAAAAATCCATTCAGTGAACTCAGCGGAAAGAGCAGATTAAAGAGAGTTTGATTGGATGAAATTTTATATTTGAAGATATATTAATCCTGAGAAGGCGAAAGATATTTGCTGTGTTGGAAAAGTGTGCCACTTTAACCCGTCTGCCTACTCTGAGAGAAAAAAAAAGTGAAAGCATGAATGGATAAATGCCCATTACTCGTGACGAGTATAATAAAAGCCTAAGTATAAAGTGATGGATTAGGGTACTTATCATTGGTGACGCCAAAGATGACTAAGTAAGTCAATTTATGGAGCCCATGATTTTCATAGCATAACTCATGATATTAATCAAATTAATTTTTGTGTTACGATAAGTTTTACATGCGGAAAAAATTAATATAAACCATTGAGGAAACGAATAAATTAGTTAGAAGTGCATGATGTGTATGAAAGAAGCAGATAAGATAGAAAAAAATGCTGGATTAAGAGGTCGAATTTTTTAAAAAGATAAAATGAAAAGAACAAATTCTAAAAACAAATGTGCATGACGAGATGTATGAATATGTAGGGTGCCGTAGAAACGTGTTTTATACATATGCATACAGTAGCCGGCGGTAAGTAATACACATCAGGCTTAAGAAAGAGACTGTCGGCCATAATCGGCTATAAAGTCGAAGTTAGCCGATTATGGCCGACAGTCTCTTTCTTAAGCCCATGTGTATTATTTACCGCCGGGTACTGTACAAATATAGGATCAAGACACTATCCTGTCGGGATAGGTAGAAAAAAGAGCTCCAGAATATTCTATCTCGAATCACATTATTAGCCTTTCTGAATTTCATTCACTTTATCTAACCATAGTTTCCTTCTTATTCCTCTTACGCGCCTTCCACCCACATGAACGATATATCTGTTTTGTTAGTCTTCCTTCATTCATTCTACCTGTATATGCCCAAACCATTTCAGTGTGATCTTCTTCATTGTATTCAACACATCAGCCTTAAGTTTACATTCATCCCTTATCACTTCATTCAGTATTCTGTCAAACATTGTCACTCCATGTATTCTTCTTAATGCACACATTTCTACAGCAATTATTTGGCTCATCTCAATATTTTCCATGTCTACGTTTCACTCTGATACTTCAAAGTTGGCATCAAAATACTATTTTTGACTATCATCTTAGCAGATATTGATTCAGTCTAGTTCGGGTATTATAGATCGTTCAGCCAAAAAAAGAGTCATTTCGCAAAAGTGTAAGGTACACTCTCTGTATTACACAACTTATGTAGTGGTATTGGTTTTAGAATACGATTGGTTCGCGCAGAGCGCACGTTTGTATTGTTGTTAAAATACTCGGTGATTAGAAAAACACTGCCAAGTCGAAATTTGAAGTGCGATTTTTGTCTAATGTAATGTATAATTCAATTTTTTTCGAAAGCTTAGAATGAATGTACTTTGTTATACCTTAAAGTTCCCTACAATTTAGTATCACTTCATCCACTATGACGAGTATTTTAAAACTTTATTATTTGGCATTGTAATTATGATACATGAATATGTTAAATAATCTTACACTCATTTTATTTTTATGTGCAATCTAATTAAAGCTGACGAACATTATTACTTTATAATACTTGTACTTATATTTATTTTTAATGTTGAAAAATTTCATTATTGTTATATAATATTTCCTAGAATCTGCCATGCCTCAACAATTAATATGTTAAACAAAATTACTTTCATTTTATTTTCATGATTATTAAAATTTAAGCTTACATCATTTTTAATTTACAAAACATGTGTGTTCATTTCAATGTTTCAATATAGAATATTATTTTTATATTTTTTTGCTTTTTCGCTTTATTAAAAAATAAAGTGACAAGTTTTTGTAAACGCACTATTGCAAAACGACTCTTCTGGCTGACCGATCTATAATGCTTGAGCGCCCCATTGACTTTGTTTCCTATCGCTACACGCTGTTCGATATCCCTTTTAACTCTTCAATCATCTGAGAAAATACGTGGTTTTATGCAGACTGTGTACTCGTAACGAGCACAGCGTGACAATGTGTATAAATATTAAAATTGGGGTTTCTTTAAACATTTTTTTTATTATTTTGACATGTTCGTTGTATATAACCACAATCTTACTGATATATTGCCAAGTAGCAATTTTTCCCAACCAGAACTCTTTTTAATAAAATGGAAAAGAGTTCGCCGTAAACCCTGAGTCAAAATGTACGAGTAGATGTCTTACCAATTAGACCACGGAGATCGACAAAGATTTACATTTGCTTGGTAAAAAATGATCTCAAAGGAATAAAGGTATTTCAAAAAAACACTTTATTTATTGATATAACTTTTGAAAGGATAAATCTGTCAGGTTAAATCATTGAATTATTTGAAAAAGAAAATACTTTTGTGAATGTAAACGTTTTAATTTATCTCAACTTGAAGACAGACAAAATAACTATTAAATTTAGCGAAAGAGATTGAAAATGTCTCTGTCACCATCATTAAATGTAGTAATCTTTCTCTCTATTCTCCTCCAGAATATATTTCAGCTCTTTCCACAGTTTTACGCAATGCGATAAAATGTTTATTCCATTTTATTGTGGAAATATATCACGTAAAGATGTTGCATGGCAAAGTTTCAAAACAAATTTAATTGATAAACCGAAGTAAAATTTGATTTTAAATATAATATATAACAAATAATACACCTTTTGGCTAAATGCATCAAATTTTTAGCTTCAATAGTGTATAAGCTGGAAGTATAATCTGGCAGGCTTATTGATATGGTGCAATCTCTCCAAACCAACCAAAAAGTTGTTAAAATGGTCTTGAGTGAAAACCAGTCTGGAAATCTTGTTTAAAAAAATCTGGGTTCCTACGGGACTCAGACCCGCCACCTCCGAGTTGGGAAACAAGTGTCTTACCAAACAACCACACTCATTTGAGTGTGGTTGTTTTTTTATTGTGACATGTAACTAGTATTATTTTTCTTTGTTTTTTTTTTACTGAAAATGTGTAAACCTCATATATTTCTCGAGTTTGTTTTTCATGTTGTTTTCAGCGACGAATATCGACGATAGTGTAAATGTGAGTGGAAGGCGTGGTAGAGGAATACCAAAGAAAGTAAGGTTGAATCAAGTGAATAATATTTTGAAAGAAGGAAAAATAAAAAGTCAGAGAAATCGTAGGAGTTGTATGAGACGGTGTATGGATGTGAAAAAGCTAAGGAAGTGAGTCGAGATATTTAAGTCTGGCACTCTGTTCGCTCTATCTACTCCAACAGTGGCATGGTGGGATGGTATGTATGTATGAAAATCAAACAAACTTTCAATGACAATATCCAAGGGATGTTGGACAAATATATATTTAACCGTCACTTGATTTTGTCTACCTTATCGTATGATTTAATTTAAATAAGTTTCAAAGCATATTGGCAAAGGAAGCATATCCTGCCGGTAGTCCAGCTATTCTTCTACCCTTTTGGATATTTTCCTCAGCAATGACTTCCAGTGCATTTTTCATTATTTGCCATGTGTGAAATTATCGTGTCGTCCATCCGTTGTGATTAACCTTAAACATATTTAAAAAAATTAAACCTTATCAAATATCAAAATAATTTTATATGTCATAGGAAACATGTCTTTTTTAAAATAGTCCAAAATATACTTGTACTATTGTGTAATATACCATATAAATGTTTTGAAATATGCAACTCTCCATTGGAAGATTTTGACAGTGTCTTGAACTCGTCAGTTCTTATTACATAAGTATTGTGTAGTAATGCTTTGCATGTGGAACTCTATGGTAGAATATTTCATAATAAATAACTTTTGTAATTCCTCTTATATCTATCCCGGTGACATGTGTCTTTTATCTCGAGATTCTCAACAGGTGGAATGATCGTTTCAACTAAAGAGACACTCAAGATAGACAGTAAAAACATGTGTTGCAGAGAATTCGTTGAACAACAACAACACCCATTCAAATATTAAAAAATGAATTAAATTTAATTTTGAAATCATCTTGATAGTATACAGACACGCTGTCAAGTTAAAACAAAGCTTATTCAGTATCATTTTACTCTGAAGTGGATTACAATGGCTTCCTGAGTGCAGCGCGAGCAGGCCAATCAATTGAGACCATTTGGACGCACAGTAGTCAGTAGTGGCGTTGCCTGACGCAACCGTCCTTGGTTAAACGCGATGATGGTGGCCCATTTTGTGTGGGGTCCAGTCATCCGGAACATCAACCCACTAAAGTCAATTACTCAGAGACGGGAACAGACGATCTTTGATGTTTTATTTTTAATGTTTTTGTTGCAGTTAAAAATCACCCTCAAATTACGAAATAAAAAAAAACGAATAAAGCATACATTTTTAATAGTTAGCCACAAGTTTAACTTGATTAAAAAGTTTTTTTTTTTTTTATGTTTTCAAAACTCGTTTTATAAAGTATACAGTAGAACGTAAAAATGCGTTTTTTTAATTGAACTTATAAAGGATTTATTTTAATTTATATTTTTAAGACAAGTTGTTTTTCTTCTCCCGTTTTGTGTTGTGTTGAGTAAGATGAAGAAAAGGATTCTGATATGGTTTGGATACGTGAAACGATGAATGAAGAAATACTAAATATACAATGCTCATGTGAGTGGAAGACGTGGTAGAGCAAAACTACAAAAAGTATGGTTCGGTCTGTTGTAATATTTTGAGGAAGAAGAGAATGTAAAAAAAAGTAAAACTGTTTGAGAAGATGTATAGATGTATTGTAGAAAAGGTGAAAGTTTTTTGTCACGATAGGAAAATCTGACGCTCACTTCCGGGTAGGGGACGGCGTGATGGTATGTATGTGTATATGTTATCTTGATTATTTTCTTTTACTTAACACATTCACTGCGTATAAAATGTCATACAGAGATGCTGAAAACTCGCGAATTTTTGAAAACCCATAACTTTGTTAAAAATCAAATTCTACTTTCTATTGAAACATCATATACAAGTGTATTCCTTCGTGTATTCAAAACACATGAAACCGGCGACTAATCCTTATCGGGAGACGTTTATGAGTGCACTCAACATTCAAGGCTATTTTGTATGGACACGGGAGCCGTGTTCGACGCAGTGAACGTGTTAATTAATTATTTATTTTTTACCCTCTGATTTTTGGAGTTATAAGTTAGAATAATATTTTGATATGATACGGAAATACAATAATTAGATTATGATTAAAAAGTAGGCTGATGTGTGGTGAAACTTCAACAATGTCTTTATAGTTGAAGAAATAATATACATTAAAATATTCCAATTTTATGTTATCTCCAGCGACTCAAAAAAGGGACTTTTAATTTATTTATTCCATTTAATTATCTGACCTTAATATCTAATAACTAAGGGTAAGTTCTTTGGATGATCTATTATTGGTTAAACTTCTCAGACAGAGCTGCAGACGACGGTTTCTGGTGAAATAATTTATTTGATATCCTTTTTGAAGTCTGGGATACATCCACTTGAACCTTGTGTCTTTATAAATCTTTGATTTATGATTTTCACATAAATGTGAAAACAAATTATACACGATAAATAAAGATAAAGAGAGAAGCCAGTTTTGCTTTATGAAAGTAAAAGGGTGTTCAAAAACTTGGAGTTTCTATTAAATTTTTTACAACTCTAAGTTTATTGTGTAGATTTTTATATACTCTTTTATAAATCTTTGGATCAATAATGAAATTCTACAATATTAAGTAAAAACCTTTAAACCAAGTAGCATTAAATTTTATTAGTTATGATAATAATAAAAAAAAAGCAATTTATATAGCGCCGTTTAGAGAGCTAAGCCTCCTCAAGAGCACTTACTCAGGACTCAAACCCACTATTATTGACGGATTAAAAATATAACATTGAGAAAAATACATGGAGGGACAATGTATTTATTTTATTTATTTATTATTGTTTAACACTTTTATTGCAAATACAATCTGGCGGGCTTATTGCCAGGTGGAAATCTCTTCCAGCAAACCAGACAAAAGTAAATGAAGCAAGTTACGTGGTCGCATAAATCATTCAAATGACTATCCATTCCCACGAAATCCATAAACACATACGTGCGCATATGTCCACGGACCTCACAAAGACGGATAATCACTCGAACATTCTTTTTCATGTAAAGTGAGATATCATCAATCAAAAGAAAAAAGAAAAGGAAGGGATGGTGGAGAGGAAAGGAAAAGAAAAATAAGATGTATGACAGAATACGGAATTAAGTGGTAAAGGATGAATGTGAACCAATGACTGATGTATTAAGTATGATGAATAAGTGTACATTGTGATGGTTTGGGTTTGTAGAACGAATGAATGAAGAAATAATAACAAAACAGATATACTGTGGAAGGGGAATGTATGATTGGAAGGCGTATGAGAGGAAGGCCAAGGAAAGTAAAGTTGGATCAAGTGACTAGTCCATTTGCAGTATTAGCAGGTTGAACGCATGAATCAAGAAAGACTAACAAAACAAATATGTGTAAACAGTGCGAACGTGGGTGGAAGGCATGGTAGAGAAAGATCAAGGAAAATATGGTTGGAAAAGTAGAAAGTTAGAGAAATCGTAGAGGTTGTATGTGAAGGTGTAAGAACTTGGAAGAGGCTAAGGGTGTGTGTCGAGTTAGGAAACTATGTCACTCTGTCTTCTCTGCCTACCCAGACAGGGAAATTGCGTGGTAGTATTTATGTATATAGTATCCTCAGTGAGATACAGGCAAAAGCCTAGTTTACTGGGGATACGACAAATGAAAGGCGACAAACCCAGATCCATTAAAATAATGTATGTCCAAATTAAATTACCTGTTGTTTTTTTCGCAAATTATGTATATTTCTTGTCATGTGTAATAATAAATAAAATAAAAAATTAAATATATGTAAAAATATGAAAAAATAAATTCGTATAAGTTGATAAGGATAGGAATGGAGTGGGTGTGATCATTGAATTAGGCACTTCCCCGCATATGTTTACATATGTGCAGAAAACCATATTTGGTAAGTAAACCGCAGAAACCTTGCCAAGGTAAAACGAAGTACAAAGAAACCTTTGTAAATCTCCCGATGTGTGATAGTAACACATTTGACTTTAGGTGTAGTGTTAACTTTACACACAACAAATAAAAAAAAGTTTACTAATGGATATGCGAGTGAGATTCTGTTTATGCACTGTATATATTATCAAAAGATTTTAATTATCGCTATAGGATTGCGTTTTCGTTTTCGTTGTCAACAAAATACGTGGTATAGTTCCATAGTGCAACTCCGCTGTTATTTAATACGTATTTCGTAACAATTGTCATTACATTGACTGCCATCCGCTCAAACATCTGCTAAAAAGTCAGGACTACCTTAGGTCAGAAAGTCAAAATAAATAAATCAATTTTAAACATTCAAATATACTCCTCAATTCCGAAAATTTCTTGTCAACCTCTGTAACATTGTTGGTAAAACATGTGTCTTCCATTCCGGGGGACTACTTTCGATTCCGCAAGTAAAGAAAAAAAAAGGTTCCAGTTTGGATTTTTTTCCATATGATTTCAACATCTTTCTACTATAGTTGGTTGAAAGAATTTGTCAAATAACAGTGTTGGCAATACAATTTCCATAGAATAATACAATGTTTGTAAACGTTTGTCAAGTTACGCACATTTTGATAAATTTTTTGATCCCCCAGCGTACGTACGACAGTTCACCTCCAATTGATCCTCCATGGGATATATGTGCCCTAACCAGCGCGGTTTTTTTGCATATTATTTACTTTTTAAACTTGCTTGCACTTTTCTGTGGTTACGATGATTTTTTAAAACCTATGCATTAATTTCAACCTCAAAAGAACATTCTTTAATAGTTACACTTGGATAAAAATGTTTTTCTAGAACTATTGAAGTTCTTTTGGCGCCAAGAAATCTCACCTTTGACAGTTACAACCCTTGGCTTGATATTTGCTTGACACAGATTTCTTTCTCGCTTTTAAAAACTCACACGTGGAAGTTACGTCGTTGGCTTGATATTTAAATAACGACGCATTTCCAAAAAAAATATAGTGCTTTTGGCTTTGAAAAAAAAGTAATCATTTGCTTGATATTCGAATGTAAGTGTTTTCCAAAATAATTATAACACTTTTGACGTCTAAAAAAATCTACCCTTGGCTTGATATTTAACCTATACACCGCGTTAAAAATCAAATTTCACGAATCCTGTGCGCGGCACAATTTTGGCGTTTTTTAATTTCTAAGTTTAAACGCGTATTTTGTTTAGAACCACTTATATTTGATTACACCACCAAGTAAACATGACATTCAAGTTATTTTCTGATAATAAATAATAGTCATTACTCTTAAGGAGACTCATTAAATAAAGGAGATAAACTAAACATTACGTAAAATACACAAAGGAATGCTACGTTAAATAAAAGTGATTTTACAAAACTGTTGTAACACTTTTGACGTCGAAGAAAACTCATCATTGGCTTGCTATTTAAATATATGTATTTTCACAAAAATATGAAATAACTGGTGGCGTGAAAATATCTCACCTTTGGCAATAATGCATTTAATTTTATACTTGAATACGGGCCTGCATTTCACCATAGAGCGCGCAACAATTCAATTTAACTTGTTCGCATCCAACTAATAGGCACCCAGGTACTCCGGACGGCGCGCGGCTCATAAAACAATAACGGCCACTTCCCATTCACAAAACATTCAATTGAATGAATGAGGTTTGCAGTCAGGAATCGGAAATGAAACTGTACCTAGTAATTTCAAACGGTATTTTTTTAACATGTATTGCATTACAATAATTTAAAAAATATACACATTTCAAATGATCGAAAATTCAGTATTCATTAAGCAATATCTAATATTAAAACTTCAAATTAAATAAGGTAAACGTAGGTATTTGTTTTTTCATTTATCGCAAATGCTCTAATTATGGCTTTTCTGGCACTGCTAATAACGTGGAATCAAAAACTTTGCGAAACATTTGTTATTTCGCTGCATTATCTTTGAATGGTTGTTGTAGGCTTTGCGCCATTTACTTTATTAGTATTCATTAAAAAAAAGTTCATTGGCGTGCGATTTGGATAGTGCGGTGGGTATTCAATTCTACATCTACACCCAATCCACCTGTTTAGCAAATTTACATCAAAATGTTTCATTGTGGTTCGTCTTCCCTTGATGAGCTTTCTGCGTTTATTTTAGCCAAGTGTATTTTTCTATTTATGTGCAGATGCGGCGAGGTTCCTAGTCTCGTGGACGCAGCCGTCTTCCTATCTTTAAAATCAATTTTTTAGTGTTTTTATCTGCCAATAGTAATGGGGCTTAGTCCCGAACTTGGGTACACTTGAGGAAAATATGCTTTCTAAAAGGAACTATATAAATCGTCATTTTATTATTGTTTCATTTACAATATGCAATGAATAACGACATAAATGTATAATATTTAAATCGAATCCAATGCAGATTATATGAAATCTCGTTAAGCTGAATAACTGTCGGATTAAAACCGCATTCCACTGTAGCTTTTGCCCCGCACTTTTGTTATCATATTACACCTTTTAGCAGAGATCGATAAACAGTGATGGTAGAACTGGAAAAAAATCTTAAGTATGTGTGTTAATTTTGTAAAACTCCAATTAGATTTTTCAAAGTATGAATCTGTGTATATTGTATATATATACATATCATTACGTCATTATTTGTTGGAGTAGACAGAAAAGATAATACGTTACACTTTCTTATCTCGACCATAGCCATGCATTTTTTCATACAACTCCTACGATTAATCTGACTTTTTACGTTTTCTTCTTTTAAAATATCATTCACTTGATCCAATCATACTTTCCTTAGTCTTCCTCTGACATCACATACTTTCCTTAGTCTTCTTCGTTCATTCGTTATGCATGCCCAAACCATCTCTGAGTGCTCTTCTTCATGAAAGTATTTAACTATGAATTTTTTTGCTCCATTTGTGTTCCTCTGTGTTTTTAAGAATCAAATGAAATAAGACAACATGAATTGTATCTTCATACTATACGTCTAAATTTCATAAAATCCTATATTTTAATGTAATTAAACACTTGAATGCAGTTTACTTTGGATAATTGAGGTTGTTTGAATATAATATACCTAAAGTGCGTTATGTATGGGACAAAGATCTAGATATTTGGATGCGATCCTCGAGGATACATAAATCACATGCGTTTGGAACCGGCCGTTGGATGATAAGGGTCCGAAGATTATGATTATATCCTTTATGCAAATAAACATAAGATAGCTTCCTCAAAAATTGGCAAGCTTGATGTGAAATATCATGATTGCACTATTTCATAATCAATTCAGTTTGAATGAATGAATAAAGAAATACCTAAAAAAATATACAGTGCAAATATGAGGGGAAGGTATGATAGAGGAAGACCAAGGAAAGTAAGGTTATATCAAGTGAATGATATTTTGAAAGGTTATGAAAGAAGTAATAGAAACTGTCAAAGCTGTATGATAAGGTGTATGGATGTAGAAGAGGTGAAATGTGGATGTAGAGATAAGAAAATCAGGTGCTATGTTCTCTCTGCATACCCCAGTATGGAAATGGCAAGATATTACGTAATGTGAGCTACAATCAGTTTAGACTGTGATTGAAATAAGAATAAATAAGATATCTATTATCCATGTGCAAATTAAAAGAGAATAAATAGCATTATTGCATTCTTCTTCTTCTTCCTAGTGTCATGTCAGTTCCCCCCAACGTTGACTATCACCTGAGAGTAGGCATCTTTATCCCCGGCAGCCCGAAAAAGATCCCCAACGCTCCTTGTACAAGTCCAATCACGTATATTGCGGAGCCAGGAGATTTGCCTCCTGCCAACACCTCTTCGACCCTCTATTTTGCCTTGGATGATCAGGTGCAGTAATTTGTACTTTTCTCCTCTAAGTACATGACCCAAATAGGATACCTTTCGGATTTTAATATTTGTCAGCAACTCTCTATCCACTTTAGCTCTTTGAAGAACCCTTTTGTTGATGACCATATCCGTCCAGGGTGTATCCGTAGCATTCTCCGGTGCATCCACATTTCGAATGCTTCCAGTCGGTTCATACTACCAACTTTGAGGGTCCATGATTCCACTCCACATTGTATATTAATAGCTATTGAACTGCTGAGAGGGTAGAACATCGACAGATTATATACAAACTAAATGCATAAATACCAACAAACTATACTCCTTTTGGGGTGGACATATGGGACAGATTTTAGTTATTATCTTTTCAACGTCCATACGCGCATCATACAAGCTCTTCTATTTCTCATTACATTTCCTTCAGTTAAAATGTCTGCAATGATCTTCCACTATTTCCTCGGTCTAACTCTTCCTCATTCTTAATTTATTTCAGACATATATATTTGTTGTTAAAGGCTTTTGCAACTCATTCTCTCAATAGAGCTACATCTCCTGTTTTTTTTTCTAATTCTGCTAAAAACATCTATCCTTTCAAGTTCACCGCTCCTCTTTTTTTACGTTGTCCTTCACTGTCCATGCAGTGAGACTCTGGAATCAGTTACAAACCAATATAAGACTCGCTCCATCCTTGGCATGTTTTAAGAAGCGACTGAAAAAACTCTTAATCTCTAGTCAGTAAAATAACGTGTTTCATTCCCGATTTTTCTTTTCCTTTCTTCTCCACCATCCCTTCCTTTTCTTTTGATTGATGATATCTCACTTTATATGAAAAATAATGTTCGGGTGTTTGTCCGTCTTTGTTGGGTTCGTGGGCTCACGTATGTGTTTATGAATTTCGTGGGGACGGATAGTCATTTAATTTATTTATGCAACCATTTAACTTGTTTCATTTACTTTTGTCTGGTTGGTTGGAAGATATTGCCGCCTGTCAATAAGCCCGCCTGATTGTATTTGCTTTAAAAGTGTTAAATAAATAATAAAATAACATCAATTTCTTAAGGACAATATGTTTTATCTGATTATTCCACAAATAAAACAATGTTATTAAACAAGTTGTCGGTCCCTTCTTTGAGAGGTTCTTGAAGCCCTTTAAAAGGCTTCTTCTCCACGTCCTGTAAGAAGCTTTTGTACATTCTTTTTCGCCCTGTTTTTTCATCTTTCAGCGCGCATATCTGTGGAGCTTTGTCAAGCACATTAACTGCAGGATCATGGAAATCATGGTCTTTGAGACACATTATAAGAAATGCCGGCTTGCTTAAAGTAAAAAGAAAATAAATGGAAATGTGTAATTCTAAGAAAACGTTTCAGTAATATTTTCATTCGTGTAGTACTCTACTCAAATTATTTAAAAAATACTTTCATGAATTAGAGTAAATTTTTATTTATTTATTTAATTTTATTTTATTTATTAGTCGGTATTTAGCATGAAAAATTTCACTGATGATATTTAGCATGAAAAAATAAATCGATACTTCTTTCCGATTTTCGATTATACAAAAACCAAACCCCGTTGCACATTCTCATCAACCTGACAAACAGTGACACTCAATTACAACTGGAAACATTATGCGAAATCAAACTCCTCACACATCATCACTCCAGAAAGACCAAAAATGTTCATCCCATAATATACCGCACACGATCATAAAAATAAAAACAAAAATATACAGAAATACAAATATAAAATAACAAAAAGAAACCCACACAAATATTTTCCACACGTCATTCATCCTGAAAGCCTAAGTACTAAAACTCCTGTCGCAATAACAACCACGCTCCGATCGACTGTCTAAATGGTTTTCCTCCCTTTACCTTTATTGAATTCGGCATGGCGTTGTATGTCTTGGGAGCTAAATTTTATTTATTTACCATTTAAAAGAGTAAATGTAAATCTTTTTCGTTGTTCACTGATGTATATAAATCGCAAAATCCACTTTATTTTATTGAATTTATACTTTCCATTCTTACATGTTCATACACACATATTTCATCTCATCTCGCTGTCTTTCTGTCGGGATAGGCAGAGAACAGAGAACGCCAGATTTTTCTATCGCGACACATAACTTTCGGCTCTTCCACATCCATGCAGCTCTTAAGATTTATCTGACTTTTTACACTTCCATCTTTCAAAATATCATTCACTTACTTGATCAACCCATACTTTCCTTAGAGTTTATCTACCATGCTTTTTACTAAAATTTGCACTGTATATTTGTTTTGTTAACCTTTCTTTATTTATTCGTTCTACATGTCCAAAACATCTCAGAGTGCTTTTCTTCGTCTTACTCAACCATCAGTTCATATTCATCCCTTATCACTTAATTCAATATTTTGTAATACACTACCACCCCATCAATTACTTTATGTTAAGTGCAAGCATATGTACAGCATTTATTGTAATACACTACCACCCCATCAATTACTTTATGTTAAGTGCAAGCATATGTACAGCATTTATTCGACTCTTTCCAACCTTATTCCATGAACACATTTCACTCCCATACATCAAAGTTTGTACGAAAATACTGCTATGGACAGTCATCTTGACCGATTTTGATACTGCCCTGTTCGAGTATATGATATATGTTTTGTGGTTCCACTGACTCTCAATCTTTTAGAAATATAAATTATAATTATTTAACTTATATTTTTGTAAAATCTTACTTATTTTGTATAATATTACCACTAAGCATAACATACTTGATGATATCACGTACAAGGTCACATACTTGATGATGTCATGTACACGTAAAATCTTCACTTTTTTTTTCAAAGAATATAAAGCTATTAATTAAATAAGGCAAGCGATGTGTGAAAAATCTCAATGGAAAAGCAAAGCTGTGCCGTGGAGTTTTTTTTATTTTTAAGTGATAGGGCCGTTGTACACCAGCAAACGTACCTGGCACATCGCTGTACTGGTCCGATGGCACACCGAAGTGAGGTGATCGGAGCGCACCTGCATGTTATTATTATTTTCTCTTTTTGAAAGAATATATATGACCGAAGTTTTAGGTATCCTTTAGCTCCCGAATACTAGGCGGAAAAAAATGGCTGTGTCATTTGAGGGGAGTAAAACAGCACGGGGTTCGAACCGAAAACCTTTCGCACGCAAGTACAGTTCGTTAACTCGCAGCCATGCACTTCTACTAGATATGTTATTAAATATTTATAAAACGTATTTACAGAAAAATTAAGTTATATTATTTTTTTTATAATTTGCTTAAATAAACATAAGAAATACGATGAAACATTTTTTTCCTATCACAAATGGCTGTGATAGGAAAAAAGCTGAAGGGGGTGAGTTCGGGAGGCTCCTTCTCCGGCATTTCCTTAATCTAAGGCTTTACCGTTAGATTGGTTATTCAACAAAAAAAATTATACTGAGCATTTAATTTTTTTATTATTATTTGCCTTATAATTCCGTGTCCTTGTTGCCCTTGAGAGAGATTTAGTTCTTCTCTTTACAAGACTTAAATTTAATTTGATTGTATTTTTAAGCATCAAATTCAAAAGAAATGAATTATTTATCATAAATTGGGACTTTAAATTTGTGGAACTCCATATTAAAGTATTTAATCATAACTATTATTCCACTAATTACATTAGTCCGCGCGACACATGTTTCTATCTCAATTATCGAGGCCCTTTCAGGTGGAATGATTTTACCTGAAGAGAACCTCGATATAGAAGGCAGAAATACATGTCGTTGGGATTCGTGATATTAGTGATATAACAGTTATTTATTATTAAATATTAAGTTAACCTAACTTTGTTGTTCTACTAATTACATTAGTCCACGCGACACATGTTTCTATCTCAATTCTCGAGGCTCTTTCAGGCGGAATGATTTTACCTGAAGAGAACCTCGATATAGAAGGCAGAAATACATGTCGTTGGGATTCGTGATATAAGTGATATAACAGTTATTTATTATTAAATATTAACCTAACCTAACTTTGTTGTTCTACTAATTACATTAGTCCACGCGACACATGTTTCTATCTCAATTCTCGAGGCTCTGAAAGAGAACCTCAATATAGAAGGTAGAAATACATGCCGTTGGGATTCATGATATAAGTGATATAACAGTTATTTATTATCAAATATTAACCTAACCTAACCTAACCTTACTTTGTTGTTCCACTAATTATATTAGTCCGCGCGACACATGTTTCTATATCAATTCTCGAGGCTCTTTCAGGCGGAACGATTCTACCTGAAGAAAACTTCGATACAGATGGTAGAAATACATGTCGTTGGGATTCGTGATATTAGTGATATAACAGTTATTTATTATTAAATATTATATTCTAAATTATA
Organism: Odontocerum albicorne; assembly: GCA_949825065.1. Taxonomy (NCBI): domain Eukaryota; kingdom Metazoa; phylum Arthropoda; class Insecta; order Trichoptera; family Odontoceridae; genus Odontocerum; species Odontocerum albicorne. Next base: position 15,948,637 of record OX463841.1, read on the forward strand.
ATGTTTTTTAAAGATATAGATATTTTTTCTATTTCATTTGTATATTCTACTGAGATATGTGTATATAAAGGATATATTATTGATAGTTAAGACATTAACATTGTTGAGGTTTAAAGATATTGTAATTTGTTTTTATCAAACACTGTTTATTCCACGTTTTGTAACGGTATAACCCTACGTCAGTGCATCGGGGTGAACATCTGGCAAACACAAATATTCCAAGAATCTCGCCACTGCTCGCTGAGGTTATCTCCTATCTCCCTCCACTCACAGTCCTCAACCTGAATGTTTACCGTCAAAGCCTTGAAACCGGTAGTGTTATAAACAGTGTTTGATAAAAATAAATCACAATGTATAAAGGATACTAAATATAAGTATATTTTTTGAAATTTTATTTTTAATCTTTTAAATGTAACGGTCATATAACGAATCATGTTACATATAAACAAAAATCAATATTACGTTATCTGAAAGAAGAAAAAAAACATTTAATCATGAGTTGTCACTACATCGCAGTTTATTCCTAGTCTTGATAACCGGAACCAAATAACATGGTTTAATCTAATATGATATGCCAACATTTCCATTATTCATCGTGAAAGTTGTCACTACATCGCACTTTGTTCCTAGTCTTGATAACCGGAAACAAATAACATGGTTTAATCTAATATGATATGCCAACATTTCCATTATTCATCGTGAAAGTTGTCACTACATCGCACTTTGTTCCTAGTCTTGATAACCGGAACCAAATAACATGGTTTAATCTAATATGATATGCCAACATTTCCATTATTCATCGTGAAAGTTGTCACTACATCGCACTTTGTTCCTAGTCTTGATAACCGGAAACAAATAACATGGTTTAATCTAATATGATATGCCAACATTTCCATTATTCATCGTGAAAGTTGTCACTACATCGCACTTTGTTCCTAGTCATGATAACCGGAACCAAATAACATGGTTTAATTTAATATGATATGCCAACATTTCCATTATTCATCGTGAAAGTTCAGGGTGGCCCCCTCGGAATTTGTGTTCAAACAATTTCTAGGGAAAACCTGAAATTAAATTATATTCATTTCAGCGTTTCTTTTCCTATAATCTATACAAATATCTTATTGTTAGCCTTTTGATATTCAGAGTTCAATGATTAGTTGTAAACAAATTGAAGTCTCGGGGGCGATTTAAGACGATATTAAATTCTTGATTTCTGCCAAGTGTTAATCTTCATTTAGTTTATTGTTTATCTAACATAAGTTTAAGTGAGAGCTTAATGTAATGATAAAATCGACCCAAAAGTAAATCAAATAGTTTTTTCACATTATTTTACAATTTTTTGCTCTTTCACTTATTTCTCTCGACTAGCATCTACTGGATGACTACAATTTTGAAAATGATTGAGCAAAAATATGATAACTCAGATAAATGTATCAACTTACCGGTCTTTGCTGAGTGGAACCAAAATCCGACTGGTTAAGTCTGTAATATTCTCCACAGCACTGTATGGAGTGGAAACATGGACGGTGAGAAGCAAGGAAGCAAAGATGATAGATGACTTCGAGATGTGGTGTTGGAGATGGATGCTGCGTTTCTTATGGACCGCAAGGCACACCAACGCCTCTATTATTCATTATTAATTTTTATGAAATTTGTGGACGTAAACCTATTAAAGTAAAATGAGATATCATCAATCAAAACAAAAGGATAGAATGGTGGAGAGGAAAGAAAAATCTGGAATTAAACACCTTATATTACTGACTAGAAATTAAGAGTTTTTTCAGTCGTTTCTTTAAGCATGCCAAAGACGGAGCGAGTCTAGCATCTAGGAAATCCATAAATACATACGTGAGCATATATCCACAAACCCCACAAAGACGGACGGACAATCATCCGAACATTATTTTTCATGTAAAGTGAGATATCATCAATCAAAAGAAAAGGAAGGGACGGTGGAAAGGAAAGGAAAAGGAAAATCAGGAATGATACACGTTATATTACTGACTAGAAATGAAGAGTTTTTTCTGTCGCTTCTTTAAGCACGTCAAAAACGGAGTGAGTCTAGCAATATTTTGTAACTATTTCCAGAGTCTCACTGCAAGGATTATAAATGATGATGTAAAAAAAGACGAGCGGTGAACTAGGAAGGCCAATAAAAAATATTTGTTTGAACGTAGCGCCAGACGATAACAATGTTCGGGTGATTATCCGTCTTTATGGGGTTCGTGGGCATGTGCTCACGTACGAGTTTATGAATTTCGTGGGGATGGATAGTCATTTGAATGATTTATACGACCACGTAACTTGCTTCATTAACTTTTTCTGGTTGGTTGGAAGAGATTGCCGCCTGGTAATAATTCCACCAGATTGTATTTGCAATAAAAGTTTTAAATATTGCAAATAAATAGAAAAGCTCTAATATGTTGTGGACTGATCAAGTGAGAGACGCATCAGGGCTACCCTTAACAACTGTTGTTCGAACTGCGAATTGCAAAGATGGATAAAGAGAAGTCGTGAAGGGTTGGCATGGGACTCACGATGATCAATTATGAGGTACATGACTTAATGATCACGATAGTAAGTGTAATAAATTATCAAGATAAAAAGTACGTCCCCAGACTCACAGATGGATATCAGCTTAATTAAGATCATACTCGCATTTACTTCTTGATAAGGTTATCAAGAATTCCATTCACTAGTTAATACCCATATAAGTACGTATAATTTCCTCTTAGAATAAAATATATCGAAAACAAGAATTCCCTAGATTCCATCCAGCCCTTGAATATATTACCTCCAGTGGCTGGTAATTGAATAGCGTGTAAAAGGCCCCGAAGGATATCAAATCAGTCCCGCGCTGGTCCAGGGCTCGAGAGGTGTGCATTGCTCACTCAAGTGTAGATGCGGCGGCCGCACATTACCATAATAACAACTGACGCGGGATTCCAGATATCTTGTTATTTTCCTCGCCGCCTTCCTCGGGGTTTAACTGGGAATTTTACGGATTAATTGTATTATGTTACTATGAGTGAATACTGAATACGTTGACCTGACTACATCGCTCGTGTAGGAGCTTTATGTACGAGTAGATGTCGAATAATTCCTGGCTAAACTTCAATACGAGACTTTTTTTACCTAAGAAATACTACCTTGATCAAAAAGTTTAAGGACCGGCCACCGTGTGGCGCTGTCAGTCATCCGATTAGATTTTTTTTTTGTTAGGTTACCACATCTATCATTGACACTTCCCTTTAAATTTCAGCGTCATAGCTTGACATTTGTAAAAGTTACGCTGTACTGAGTACATCTACCTTTGTGCGTGTTTTCGATTTTTTACAAGTTTGAAAATGGCATTAACTGTGCATCAACGAGTTTGCATTAAATATTGTGTGAAAAACGGATTTAACGGTCCGCAGACCTTGGAAATGTTAGAGAAGTGTTTTTTGGTGGCACGAACGCTTCAGAAGTGGTTGTGAGTCGGTCGAGGGTGACGAACGCAGTGGCAGTCGAAAGCCGATGAAAACATCGATAAAATCAAATAAATGTTGGCCGAAAACCGCAAATTGATCATCAGAGAGCTGGCAGAGGACTTGAACATCGCTTATAGATCCGCTCAAGACATTTTGGTTAGTGATTTGGGCCTCAGACGTGCAAAACTGGTGCCGAAAGACCTCAATTTCATGCAAAAAAAGGACCGCGTTGAAATTGGGAAAGACATGACTATTATCCAGCAGCCTTTGAATTCACCTGATCTGGCTCCTTGCGACTTTTTCCTGTTCAACCGACTTAAAAAACCGCTTCGCGGAACGAGTTACAGCACCCGAGATGATGTCATAAAAAAATCGAAGACGGCTCTGATGGACATACCGAAAATTGAGTACCAGCGGTTTTTCGAGGATTGGATCAAACACTTTGGATTAAGTGCGTTGCAGTCGATGGGGAGTACTTTGAAGGGGACAATATCGATTTTGATTAATAAACTTGTATATTCGATTTTATGAATAAAGTCCTAAAACGTTTTGATCAAGGTAGTAATAACATCTGTATTAACACCACAAACTCATTTTATTTCAAATTACATAAATCTTAGATTGGATATTATGCACATATTTTTGTATGAAATTTTTGTTTTCTTTACATCCGTATTTTTACCTGTAAAATCATTCATCAATCGTACTATTACCTATTATATTTGTATACAGTAGACTCTCGATTAGTTAGGGTCGTTTTACGTGGGTTGTGGATTAATCAGAGTAGTAAACAAATTTGATTTTTTTAAACAATTTTTTTACTGTCCCGGTTAATCCGTAATACAGTTAATCCGCAACCCGGTTAATCCGCAACTATATTACTGTATTACACTTTCGCTGCATTCATAACAACCTACATGTTTTTTACCATGTAGCAATCACTTACAACCAAATAAAAATGAGGTTTTAGTTGAAAATCAGATTAACAATCTTTTAGTAAAAAAAAGTACCGTCAAGAAACGAACCAGTTACCCTCAAGAAGGCATGCATCTTATTAACTTAGTCACAAAAGTTTTAGTGTAAGTTAATATTCTGTAATCAATCAAGTTTTAATTTAGGCAAATTTGTATATTATAATAGCAAAATTATACATACAAAATGAAAAAATGGAAATAATAATTATATAACATATCTTCCCCCATGTTATTAATTGACTCCTACAATTATTTCGGTCCCCTTAATTATACACTCATGCAGATCATCTCATTATTATGACCTCTTGATCCCTTGTCCTGTCAGCAGTTGCTGTATGTACCTAGTAATTAGTAATCATCACCGTATTAGGCTAAATTACTGAATACATTTCTTGGTGAGATGTTTTCTTTGTGAGTTTTATTTTTGAAGAGTATCTTTTACGAGTCCATATGTCTTGTAGTTCAAGACTGAGCATCGTAACTCCTATGATAGCCTCCGACGACTCCTCTCCACCCTTCCCTATACTTCGCGGTTCGAAAGGCAGTTGTTAAGGGTACTCCAGTTTCATATTTCACTTGGTCAATCCAACGTACTGGGATTCTAACTCTTGTGCGTCGGTCTTCCACGCCTCCAGTTCACAAACCTCTCCAAACTGTTTCCTCGTACACGAGCAATGTGCGTAAAAAATCGGACGACTTATCGAAGGCATATAATCGACAATATGTCGGTGGTTCTCAGTTCTTCGAGAATGGACGCGATAGTTTGCCTTGCTGTCCATAGAATTTGTAACATCCTTCTACAGCACCACATTTCGAGAATGGACGCGATAGTTTGCCTTGCTGTCCATAGAATTTGTAACATCCTTCTACAGCACCACATTTCGAGAATGGACGCGATAGTTTGCCTTGCTGTCCATAGAATTTGTAACATCCTTCTACAGCACCACATTTCGAGAATGGACGCGATAGTTTGCCTTGCTGTCCATAGAATTTGTAACATCCTTCTACAGCACCACATTTCGAGAATGGACGCGATAGTTTGCCTTGCTGTCCATAGAATTTGTAACATCCTTCTACAGCACCACATTTCGAGAATGGACGCGATAGTTTGCCTTGCTGTCCATAGAATTTGTAACATCCTTCTACAGCACCACATTTCGAGAATGGACGCGATAGTTTGCCTTGCTGTCCATAGAATTTGTAACATCCTTCTACAGCACCACATTTCAAATGTATCTATTCTATTTCTTCACTTGCTCTCAGATTCCAAGTCTCCGCTCCATAGATGAATATTGCGAAGGAGAGAAACTTAACTAAGCGCATTTTAATCGAGATTGTAATAGTTCTGTTCTTCTTTTCACCTCAGCATTGTATCCTTCATTGTTGGTAATACTGCACCTAAGTAAATAGTCAGTAAATACTTCATGATTCACATTATTTGGTTGCAGTTTGTTACTGCGGTTTATTATCACTAGCTTAGTTTTTCACTTACTGATTTCTAGGTCCAGAAGTTTGCTCTCGTGTTTTTTAAAGAGCATGGCCATTTCAATATTTGTGTTAGGTAGATATTTAGTTCCATACGAATGATAAGGGGGTATACTACTCCAGAAACATCAATTTCGGGCGTTTTTGCAAAAAAAACTAAAAATATTATTCGTATACGTTTTTTTACAGTTTGTTTATTGATGATTAGAGAATGAACAAAAAAATTTTGAAAAAAAAAAATTAAATTCAAGACGTTATCAGCTGTTATATCTTGTAAAAAAGGGGGGTGAGCTGGTCGACATGATTGAAGCCCTTTCGTAAATCTGAAAAAAAAATCATACAGTTTCTTGATAAGATATAATGTCGTTATAGTTGGTACCAAAAAGAAAAAAAATCGTAAAATGGCGGATGTCTGAAAAAAATAATTTAATTTTCCAATGTAGGGACGATATAAAAACATTTATCAAAGTACAATATCTTACCAAATTTGAAGGCAGAACTTGAGATTTTATGTCGACTAGGTCGAAAAAAGGAGTTTCAAGAAAAACGCGTTTAAAGTTTTGAGATTATTGTCTGAGTCATTCCGCGGCACGGCGTAATTGCTGCCTCATTTATAGCTATAACTTGGTAAATATTGAGAATTGTAAACTTTACTTTTGAGAACAAATTCTTAAAGGTCTAAACTTAAAGAATATGCAAAAAAAAAAAGATTTTTTCAAATTTTTAGAGTAAAATACCCCTTTAAGTAGATATAAGAGTCAATTCTATTATCTGAAAGAAATCTAATATGTTTAGAAATTAGTTGTATTTAGAATGACTTTAATTAAACTTGATCAAGATTCGAATGTATTATACCTATCTTCTATAAGAAGGACTTCATGATAACTGTGTTCTTATGCGCATGTGAGGAAGTGCCCGACCTTATGACCACATCCGCTGTCTTCGTTTGCAAAACATCTAAAAATTATTGGTAATTTTTTTACTGCAGACTTTTATGTTAATATTAATCCGATTCCCGTTAAAAATAATGTTGGATTATAAACATAAAACTCTAGGATTTGTAATGAGAATCTCTAAGTCATTTGAAAACCAAATGGTGTTCAAAACGTTGTTTAATTCATTGATCCGTAGCAAACTAGAAAGCAATGCTTGCATTTGGAGCCAGGTGGGGGCGCAGAACTCACTCATGGTGGAGAAAGTACAAAAAAATATCTACGATATCTCTATATGAGTAAGTTTGGTGTCTATCCATGGTTTTATCCTACTCATTTCTGCTGAGCATGCTCGGGTATAACTTCTTGATCGTAAGGAGAGATCTGCGTCTCCTGGTAGACTCGTTCGAAGAGTTGTGAGCTGTCCAGCATTACTACAAAGATTAGCGTTAAATGTTCCTAAAAATTACACTAGACTGCGCCGGCAAGAACTGTTCTCAATAACATACGCAAGAACGGGTCTTCCAGCCGCTATGCCTGTTGGAAGGGCCTTAACTTGTTTGAACGCGACCAACATAAAGCGTTTTCCAACATAAAGCATTCAAACTTTTAATTAATACGTTGAGTTCCTATCTTTAAAATGGTCTACAATTTATAATCAAAATATCGTTATTAAAGATAAAATTTCATATTTATTGGTTAAAAGCAGCCAAATTTATTTGAGAAATTCGTATATTAACCACTTAAAGCAGCTACCGCATCAATTTTCATGGAATAGCATCGCATTTCCTCACACATCGAGGGAGTTTCTACACCCTGCCTGTTCCTAACCAACCTACATGCAGGGTTTGTGAACTATTTGGAATTTACATTAATCATAAAATAATCACGCATACAAAAAAGCTTCTTTGAGTATACATTTATGGAGACATTAAGAGCAATCTTTCTAATATTTAATTTGTATTTCATATACAAAAAGCTCATTTCAGTAAAATAATATGTACATAAACACACATATATACATAAAATATTATATAAGTAAAATACCACACATACATCTAATAAAAGTACCACACACACATATAATAGCTTTTTTTGAGTGTAAAGCTCCGTTGAGTAAAAGAACCACAAACATACACAAAAAAACTCCTTTGAGTAAAAGAACCGCACATACAAAAAAACTTTTTTGGAGTGTAAATTTATGAAGACAACAACTGCATTCTTTCTAATATTTGCTTTGTGTTACACATATATAAATGCTTCTTTGAGTAAAATAATCATACAACACAAAAGCTTCTTCGTGCAAAAGGATCGTGTAAACAAAAAAATATATATGTGTAAATTTATGAAAACAACAACTGTAACATTATTAATAAAACTTTGTATTGCACATACATAAAAAATCTTTGGAGTGAAAAAACCACACACATGTACATAAAACTCATTTTGGTAAAAGGACCACATATACACGTGTATATAAAGTAAAAGAACCATACATACATAAAATAGTTTGAGTGTAAGTTTACGAAGACGTACATAAACGCTCCTTTGTGTGTAATGTTACGAAGACACATACATACGAGTAAAAGCGCCTTTGAGTAAAAGAACCACACATATTATACATCAAGTGAAAGAAGCACACATACATAAAAGCTGTTTTGAGTAAAATAACTACATAGTTGTAAATCAAAAGATCCACTCATACACAAAAGCTTCTTTAAGTAAATAGTTATGAAGAAAACAACTTCAGTATTTCTACTATTTGCTTTGTATTGTATAAACATACAATACAAAGCAATATATAAAATACAAATTTCAAAAACATTTATTCATCTTCCTAATCCATAATGTGTAAAGTTATTCATCTTCCTAATGCATAATGTGTAAGATGATGGCAATTTTTTCTTTATACTTGTTTAATGTTGATTAGCAACCCCAAAAATGTCTTAGTGACTTCTCGTGTACATTTAAAAGCTAACCGATAATCTCCAATGCTCAGAATATTCCACTGAAAAAGTTTGGTAACGAAAAAGCTCCAAAAAAATATTGCCATGTTTGGCTCGAAGATTCGATTCATTGATCTAAAATTAGTAAAAATTAAATAAATTTTTCATAAATGCTCTTCAAAACTCAAAAGAAAGGTGTTTCCTTTGTGAACAAATATGGTGGACAGTATGACTGAAAATCCAATATGCCAACAAGTTGTACAATAAATTGCTAAAGAACAATAGAAAAATCAATAGAAGAACCACACTTGGAATGTGTCTATTATTAAAATTGATGATAATCGTCCTAAATGTAGATCATGCTGATTGTTATACGTTTTGTGGGATACAATTTCAATAATTCCACGTAATAAAAATAATTTCGAATTCCACAATCAACTGGTTGCTAGTTTCTGTTCTAAAATTGAGCTAGTAATTCACGCCGTGAACGTTATGCAATTTAGTCGCCCGCCCCCAGGGGTGGGATGGGTTCTGGGGCGGACTTCTCTGCTTTATTAAAGCCATAACCCCACCCCGTTAATGACGCTCACATGGGTGACACACACCCGTGTCTGTGTGCTGTGCTCTCATTACGTGTTAAATAGATGATATTTGTCAAAATTTATTCGGCTACTCTCCGTTAATGGGGTGTAAATTAACCAGCTGGATATTCTAATTAAGCTGTAGCAAAATTTCACTGTACAATAAATTGATGATTTAAATTTTTCTATATTCTGAATATATATAAACTGGATACAATAATTTTCATCATCTGCTTTAGTAATTCCATTGTTTTGAAGTGTTAAAAAACAAAAGATTTAAAAACTTTTTTGAGTAAAAAAATCACTCTTATATGAAGTGAAAGAACCACACATACATAAAAGCTCCTTTGAGTAAAAGAACCACAAATACATACATACATAAAACTCTTCTGTGTAAAAAACTACAAATCTACTCGAATAAAATAAAAGAACCACACATACATGAAAGCAGATTTGAGTTAAAAGAAAACACACATACATGCATAAAAAATCCCTTGAGTAAAAGAACCACACATACTCGTGTACATATATAAAATGAAAGAACCACACATACATGAAAGCTGATTTGAGTTTAAAAAAACCACACATACATCCTTAAAATTCCTTTGAGTAAAAGAACCACACATACATAAAACTCTTCTGAGTAAAAATACTGCAAATTTACTCGAATAAAATGAAAGAACCACCCATACATGAAAGCTGATTTGAGTTTAAAAAAACCACACACACATCCTTAAAAATTCCTTTGAGTAAAAGAACTACACGTATCATACTCATATACATATATAAAATTAAAGAACCACACATACAAAAAAGCTGATATGAGTAAAATAACCACAAATTTATGGATTATAAGACTCGTACATAAAAGCTCCTTTTAGTAAAACTTGTGAAAAAAAACAACCTCAATCTTACTATAAAAAAAACATGGCATTTGAGTCGAAATGTTTTTCTTATTGTAAATTTCTAATAATTGAGTGCTGGTCTCTGTGCAAAGCTTTTTATGCCATTATCTCCATTTCAAATATATGATTGTCGAGTTTTAGCGAATGTTTCAAGTTTATTGCTCTTAATTTTTCACGTTATCCTATACTGTCCATAGCATAGATTCTGCAGCCAGCTACTAATTACCATAAGACTTACTTCACCGTTGACTCTAAATTTCCCTTCTGTAGCGTAGCGTGTTTCCTGGTTTCCCCACTACCCTTCTTCCCAATATGCTCTCCTATCTCTTAGCCGTAGATGAAATTGTTGATTTATTAACGAAAAAAATCCTGTATTATTTTATCTAATAATTCTATCATTTAATTTACTTTTTTTAAGCTCTAATATAATTTGTTTTCCATAAAAGGAAAAAGAAGTAAAATAAAAAACTTATTTTATATGTGTTGTGTTCACCACAGGTTTAATTTAGGTTCATAACTAGTTACGAAGACCACCGTCTTCTTCGTCAGGTGATGATAAACTAAGTTGTTAAAATATATTCTGTACAAGTGTAAATAATATAATATAAGAGAGATAAGGTAGGGGAAGTGAAGTGGGGAGAGATGTGATACAATGGAGAATGGGGCGGGGAAAAAAATATGTGAAAGTGAATGGGAATCTTTAAGACAGGGGGGATTTAAAATTGGAAACATATTAAGCAGAGGGCTATTATAAAAATTGGTTTGGTTATTAATGATATTTAAACTTTAAACTTAATTTGTTTTACCTAACACTGAGAACAAAATTAATAAACATTCGGTTGTTTTGTTGGAAGAGTTTGCCTTTTGATAATAAGCCCGCCAAATTATAGACTGTATAATGAAGTGTTTAAATAAATAAATTAGTGCTTTCCTTGAGCTATTCCAAATATCTGAACACTATATATGTTCTGTTAGCCTTTCAAAAAACTCACAAAAGGAAGTTGAAGGCTGTTGAATCGGTTAATCTTTATGGTGCTAGTGCATATCGCCTAAAATTGTTTCTTCAGCTTTTGATTTAAAAATATTTCTTACACATATTAATGTTCTTTTTTTCTTTGTTTCAGGTATGTGATGATTGCTTTTTTCATTTGATATTTCAATCGAAATTGGTTCTTCCCAATTGTAAGTAAAGTATATATTTTAATTAGAGACTTTTTGAAATAATTTTATATAAGGTGAATCGATAGTAATATAAAGTCCATTTATAAAATTAAGATATTTTATTTATAACATATTTAGTTTATTAATGCATTTATCGTAAGCTCAATGCAGAAATTATAAAAGATCAACTTGTTTGTAGAAAAATTGAGTTATTAAAATATTGAATGAGAATACGCCATTCATATAAATGCAAAAATATAAGAATTTTGTGCAAAGAAGATCTACCATAAATAACTAACTTTTCTAGTTTGGTTGAAATACCAGACAAGTCCACCTTAATATTACGTGTAAAAATTACAAGTCAGGAAGTGAAATTTTTATTTCACAGGAAAATTCTATCATAAAAATATATATACCATATGTAAACTCTAATCAAACAGTATCAAAATCTGTTAAATAATTAGCCCCCAATATTATTTTACTACCAATATTAATGTACGGGAGTGAAACATGAATGTGGAAAATTACTGAAAGGGGCCAAATAAATGCTGTAGAAATGCGGGAACTGAGAAATATTCATAGGGTGATAAAACATAAATCACGAAATAAAGGGATTAGGGATGGTGTGAACTTCAAAGTGGTATATTAAGTTGGATGAAGGAAGTACCCTGAGAACTTGAATGTGTGGAACGAATGAATGAAGAAAGACTAACAAAAATATACAGTGCAAGTGTGAGTAGAAGATGTGGTAGAGAAAACCCAAGGAACGTTAATTGTATCAAGTATTACATTTTGAGTGAAGGAAATTTTAAAATTAAGATAAATCGTACGAGTTGAATGAGATGGTATATGGATGTAGAGAAGATGAAAGATGAGTGTCATGATTTGACAGTGAGGTGCTTTGTCCTCTCTAACTATCTTGAAAACGTTCATATCAATATACGAGTATATTCAAACTTGTACTTACAGATATAACGTTTTCTTAAATATATTATTTATACTCGTAGTTAAAGCATTAACACTGTCGAGGTTTAAAGATATTTTAATTTGTTTAGTCAAACACTGCTTTTTTCACTTTATACACAGTTTTAAAGCTTTCACCTCATTATCAGGAGAGCACAAACAAAACTTCTTTGATGATGAGACGAAAACCTTGAAACCGGTAGGGCTATACCGTTATATAAAGTGAAATAAACAGTATTTGACCAAACAAACCACAACATTTTCTAAAATACCTCAAATGAAGTTTGATCATTTTATTGTAACAGATTTGTGTCAAAATTGTCTTGGAAAATCAATTATTTCATAAATTTAATGAAACAATGTGAATATTGTATAAACAATAAAACATCACTGTCCAGTCACTAAAGCTTAAATTTCAACCCTTTTCCTAACCTCACGTCTATTATTCCACTGAATTCTGAATAGATAGTATTTCAAAAAGGTTATCGTTGAAATCCCCAAGATCTTACCATTGAAAGTGTTGAATGTCTTCATCTAGGCCAGGGGTGGGAACCTCCTAACCCAAATATTTATTTTGTTTTCATGAAACATAGATCCTTAGATCTAAGGGGAATATGCCATAAAGTGATTGAAATAAGAAAGTTGAAACACTATACCTGTTATTTACGACATATTTAACACTTTCAGTACCGTCTTTTAATTTTTAAAGAAACGTGCTTTTAAATGTTGCTTGAAATGTTTTATTTTTTGTGTTTTTCAAATGTATTTTTGTACAAGTTTACCCTTTTTATTTGAATTATAAATGTATTGATGTCAGTTTTTAATAAATAAATAAAAAAGTCCACTGGTAGTAAACTGATGAATAAATTGGGATTTATTAGTATTTTAAATTCATTATTTAATGTTAAACAATTTTAAAGTAAATAATATTTATTTTTATCCTGGCTAGTTTATTGCCATGTGGCAATCTCTTCCAACCAACCAGAAATATGTTTTTAAAGGGCCCTAAGTAAAGCCCATTTAAAAAAAATTGGGTTCCAGCGGGGATCGAACCCGCAACCTCCGGATCGGCAGACAAGCGTCTTACAGCCAGGCTCAAAAGGCCTTAATTATAATAAATAATATAATTAAGGTAAAAGTTCAACAATTATTTATTTGTTCGAAACTTAAATAATTATTTTAAGTTTTGATCAAATAAATAGTTGTTGAACTTAAAGTTTTTTACTCTTCGTGTTTGGAATTTGCTTATGTTTTTCTAATCGGCTCTAACATTTAAAGTTCAAAGTTACATATTACTAAATGAAAAAGGTTTTTTTTTATAAATGGATAAGGTATGGTATTTTTTAATCGTACGGATCTGAGTTTTTTGCCTTTTGTTTGTCATTTTTACCGATTGTTGACTTTTATTTTTTCTGAGCGTGGCAAAGTTGTAAACGAGCTTAACCTATGTCTTACATTAGATATAGGCTAATAGGAAAATTTAAAAGTCGTTATACAATTAAAACAATACAAGTTTTATCTAATGAAAAGTTGAAAAATTTCAAGCTTTATGCATCTCTTAGTATGGTCGAGTTAAGGAACACAGATCTCACTTAATGTGTATCATAAATTGTAACAATAAATCGACGTTATACATTTTAATTAAATTGCTTACATAGCGATATGAAAAAACTGCTTTCGAACCTCTACTTTCGAACATTCGCACACATTTTCAGCAACCAATTATGTGCGAAAGTCGAGGGCCGCCTGTACTCGTATATTGGGTCTCATTATGGTGCTTTAGTTACAAGCTGCTTGTTCTAAGATGAGATGCATAATCTCAGAGAAGAACAAGGAAATGCAGTTTGCTTATTAAAAAGGATTTATTCTCCGCTAGCTTCATACGAATATATTATGTGCTCGAATAATTTCAAAGGACTAAAGGATATAATTTGGTTGTTATGAATCCGTTTTAATATAATTCTATACATCCTTATGTTACATTGTGGAATAATATAATTTCTATTATTGTTCCTAGTTTGATGAAAGTGATCAATTATCCAATGAACTTCAGCATCTTTGTAAATAATGAAACCTATTTTCAACACAAACATTTACCTTACTTTTAAAACGTCAAAATTTTTGAGAAGTTGCTCACTTAGATACCCTCCAGAGGCTTTCAAAATAACCTTGACAATTAATTTCTGTACCCTCTCGTTTCTATCAATTATAGATGTAGATACTCCACCCCACTCAATAATCAATCCATACCCCTTTAAAGTTCGTCTTCTTCTGAAAAGTTTTGTATGCGGGTAAATCATTAGCACATTCGAGGACTTTCTAAAGAAAATCCACAACCGATTCCAACATATCATACCACTCAAAAAAAAAATTTGATTAACTCTTCCTGTCCTGTGATGTGTAACTAGTACACATTGTTTCTAAAAACTTTAATGTCTCTATAAATATAATAAATATTGGGTTCAGATTTAAGGTGTTCCTCTGTAATACATTTACGCATTGAATGAAAAAAATAATATTAATAATAATTAGCACTTATCGGCCACATCAGATATACGAGTATTTTGTGAAAATCGGGAATAAATTCACTAATACAATCAAACGTATGCCAGTGTGTGACGTTGGTATATTCATTCTAAAAAACCGCCATGGGTGAGAAGCGACGCAATTCACGTCTCACTCTACTTCGGTATATGGGAACGTAATAATAGAATCTCAGTTCGCTCAGTAACCAGCGAGGTTTCGTTCGAGGTGGTCGCTTCGCCCGTTTTGTGAACGTCGTGCGATGTTTTTTTTTTCATGTTTTCAGCAATTAAATTTCAATAATTATGTTTTCAGCAATTAAATTTCACTCTTGACTTCAAATTTAATTAATTTAAGCGACTGGCAATGAATATTCTTATTTTTCCGATTTTAAATAGCTCATTTTTACATGTGTATTAGTGTGTATTGAATACACAGCACCGGAACGGCCGATTTTTTTAGCACAGGAAGGGAAAAGTAAAACAATGTTGGACTTTTAAAGTGTCGAATAAATGTTGTGAAAGTACATGCACTAAGAAGAATACCTGAGGTGACATGTATGACAGAATACTGAATGATATGATGAGAGATGAATGGAAATTTAATGCTGATGTGTTACGTAAGATGGAGAGCACTTTGAGATGGTTTGGACACATATAACGAATGATTTTGTCTGGTTACCTGGCAATGAGCCCACCAGATTTTATTTGCAATAAAAGTATTAATTAAATGGATTTTAATTTTAATGAATCAAGATTTTTTTCAAACATTACACACTTATTTTCACCTATCACAGCTTTTTTACTCTTTTACTTATGATTACACGTGTAAAACATTAAAAAATATTCAGAAAGAGAGGGGAACAGTCTTGAAATCTAAAATGGTTCAATAAATCATTCAGAAATCGTGCCTTTTCGGAAGAGCTCTAAAATTTATTTCTAAAACGCATGCTGCATTTACGAAATTAGAATCTTTCATTTTTACTGCTTAGCCATATTCTTTTCGTTTATCTAGTATTTTGTCGATGGGGCCATATGCGCGCGCAACTCCAATTTATGATGGATGATAGCCATAAATTATGGCCTACCACCTCTATGGTTTTAAGTTCCCTCCTTTGAAAAATCCCGCCATAAGGATACAACATGGAAGCAGGACAGGGACGTTATTAGGGTTAGCGCCTTTCAAGTATATAAAACGAACTATAATATTAAACATATAAGTTAATAATATCGTTTCTTGTAAAATTAAATCCGTGTATTTTTTCATTTGGTACCCTTCAATATATCTGAATAAGTGTTTCGGACAAATTAAATACCCTAACCGGGAGACAATATTGTCTTCGGTCTTAGTAATCTAGCCTTTAGGTTTAGAGCCACTGGAGTAGGCACGGAACTCGTAGGTAGTTCGTTATTGAAAAGTGTTGGCAACACTACCACTCTGCGTGTGTAAGTATTGTTACTAAACGAACTTTTTTTTACCAGACTCGCACCCCTTTTTTGTTTTGGGTGCCATCGGAAAACCGAACCCGAAACCTCTGGGCGGAAGTCAAGAATCTTATTAATAAGCTACGGAGGTCGACATTATGATAATTATAAGAATATACTTTATTTGAATGCAATACATATTTTGTATATAGGCTGATGGCATAAAGAAATTTGACAAGATTCTTGTGTTTTTACTAGTTGAGAGATGTTATATTGAAATGTGAGTGACTCTGGAAAGATTATTATTCACTCAGTAACCCTAGAAAAGTATACATACTATAGATGAAAAGTTTACATGTAAAAAAAAACCAGAAGGATTTGTGTGAGAAGATGTATGTATGTCAAAGAGGCGAAGGAAGTATGGTATGGTATTACACTTTCGTTGTATACAGTACAACCTTGCAGGCTTATTGCTATGCGATAATATCTTCCATCCAACCAGATAGATGTTAAAGAGGCCTTAAGTCAAAACCAGACTGGAATCCTTTTTAAAAAATCTTGGTTTTAACGAGAATCGAACCCGTAACCTCCGGGCTGGGAGACAGGCGTCTTAACAACAAGACTACGGAAATCGTATGTAATGTAAGGAAAGTTTCGTGCGATATCCTCTCTTTTCAATCCAAGAGAGAAAAAGCGTGATGGTATTAAATACAAATAAAAATATTGATTTTTCCATCTTAAAGTGAGCAACGAAATTTTTTATTTAAATAATTCTCAAGCTAGATTGGTTCAAAGTAAAATATTAATATAACAGGAATATTTCATATTTTATACTTTTTATAATATTTTGATTTTTGGTTTAATGATATATCAATTTGGTTATTAGGGTAGCTTTTTCGTGAAAATAGATATTTATTTATTTAAATATTTACATTAATCTTCTGAAGATAAACGGCACATATCAACCCTTTAACTGAATTAATTGTCCGTACTGAGGCAGCTGACTTACAACTGCGAAATTAACACATAAATATTTTTTTAAATTCGACCTGCAAACCGTTGGTGAAATTTGACAACTTTTAGCAACTAAAAAATTGCTTAATTTCATTGAAACACTCAAAAGCTGGGGATATTTATATTAAACCCAATCTATTGAAATGTCATAAAAATATCAATGTGGTTTATCCTGCGCCGCGGCCCAACAAATATTAAGTTAACAAACTCATCTGTCATAGACATTTTAATTTATGACTTCACAATAATATGTACAATATATACACAATTCACAGTTATAAACTAAAACAATTATACAAGAACTATTCAACGATGGTGATAATTATTTCAAACTCTCTTTCAATCTAACAAACTATTGTTCTTTCATTCTGCTTGGGAACTAAAGTGACGGGCGACAATAACTGTGTTTATTGTGGCACATTCTCAAAATTTATCCCCGTAAAGCAGTTAAATGAAAACATCGTATTAGGCATTATTATGTTTAAAATTTTATAAAATAAAATATAATAACATTTTTTGTGATTCAGTGGCGTAACAAAATAAATATAAAAATAAGTTCAAAATAATAACAACAAAAAAATCATCAATTTAAAACAGTAGACATATGACAGGTGATCAAATCGTTATCATCCCTAGAGTGTAAACATCTTTTGCCCAATAGAATTATGCCTATTTGGCTCCCATGACAGAACATATATACAACGGGGTGCCGTATTAATAATATGTAGTTTAATTTGGACTCAAAATTTTAATGGATCTGGGTTTGTTGCCTTTCATTTGTCGTGTCCCCAGTAAACTAGGTTTTTGCCTGTATCTCACTGAGGACATATAGCATGAAAAAATAAATCGATACTTTGATTTTATAAAAGCCCGTAGGATATTATCATCAACCTGACTTACAGTGACACTCAATCACATATGTATACATCACACGAAATCAAACTCCTCACACTTCATCACTCCAGACAGGCCAAAAATATTCATCCCACAATATATCGCACATAATCATAAAAATAAAAACAAAAATATATAAAAATACAAACATACAACAACAAAAAACACCACAGTCAAGAGCTCACAGAAACCTTTTCCAGTAGTCATTCCTCTTGCAAGCAATAAAGGCAAAATATTGCAAAAATAAAAATCAGGCAGTGGATCGGAGCGTGGTTGTTATTGCGACAGGAGTTTGAGAGCTTGGGCTTGCAGGAGGGATGACTTGTAGAAAAATTGTATGGAAACTCTTGAGTGTGGTGTATTTTCAGTGATTATATGCGAAACATAGAATAGAACTTTTGGTATGTCTAAAATTATGAAGTATACGGGATTTCACTCGCGTGATTCTTACACATAATTGAGTCAAACTGCTTATCAAGTTGATAAGAGTTTGTGACAGAGGAATTTAGAATCAACGATCTGTAAAAAGCGTCAACTTATTTATCCATATTGACATGTCCTTGGTAAGATACAGGCTAAACCTAGTTTACTGGGAACACGACAAATGAAAGGCAATAAACCAAAATTCATATAAAATGAGTGGCCACTTGAAATGACCTTTTATTACTTAATGTTTTTTCATTAACTATTTATAGTATTTGTACAATTATTTGTTATGTAAATAAATAAATAAACGCCATAATTTTAAGATACCAACCTTTCACTTTAACTTTGGGGATATATGGAATAGTTTATCTGCATAAAAAATGTCATGTTCTTTTGATTTGCTTCACTCGCTCATTGGTGTTTCTACCCGAGTGCAATGAAGGAATTTATATTTCCGTATTAGACGGTCCTGGAACCGGATAGTATACATTTTGAATATCAAGAGGGGCGTAGACAATAATTCAATGGCCGACAATCCTTAAAATATGGTTACTATCAGAAATGTGATGAAAACATTATCACGTATGCAAGATTTATAAGCGATTATTGTTTATAATCGAGATGCATTCTTCAATTTTGTTTTCGTTTCCTCGAGGCGAATTCAATATTGTTTTATAGATTACGTTCCTTCTAACATATTTATCGTATTTCCATGGGATATTAGTACACTGATTACTGTGAAGAAAATAAACATTTAGAGTTAGAAGCAAACTATTACACCATGAAATGGATCAAACAGTTTGAAATTGATCAAACACCATGAAATTGATCAAACAGTTACTTTCAATGTAAGTTGGATCCGCAAGATTGGTTCTAATACAATATATTGTATAATAATATAAATATTCATAACAAATGATACATTAAGAGTTAACCCTTTATTTTATTTTGATGAATATTTTATTTAGGTGGGGTAGTTTACAACTAACCATATAATTGATTTACAAAGTTATTTTGAGCGAAGGATGAAATTTATCTACTCGTATGTGGAAGAAAAACAACGATATAAAACTATAAAAAAGGAATATGTAATAAATCGAAAGAATGGAAAAAGCATGATAGAAAAACATGCTTTTACACTAAAGGGGAATACACATAATCAAGTCGATTGCCTGCTGGGGTAAGGAGAGACGACAGAGCGCCATATTTTCCTATCTAGACACACATATTTCATCACATACAGTTCGTGCTTCTTACTTTTCCTTCTTTCAAAATATCATTCACTTGATCCAACCATACTTTTCTTCGTCTTCTGCTATCATGCCTTCCATTCACATTTGCACTGAAGATGTGATTTGTTAGCCGTTCTTCATTCATTCGTTCTACGTGGCCATACCATCTCAGAATGCTATTTTTCATCTCACTCAACACATCAACCTTAAGGTCGAATTCATCCCTTTATTCCATTTTCTGTCAAAAATATTATTTTATATATGAACACCACACATATACACTACACTATTTTATATATGAACACTATACACATTCACTACACTGTTTTATATATGAACACAACACACATTCACTACACTATTTTATATATGAACACTACACTATTTTATATATGAACACTACATGCACACTACACTTTTTATATATGTACACACATATATAACACTATTTTATATATGAACACTACACTATTCTATATATGAACACTACACACATACACTACACTATTTTATATATGAACACTACATGCACACTACACTTGTTATATATGAACACTACCCACATATATTTCACTATTTTATATATGAACACTACACATATACATTACACTATTTTATAGATGAACACTACACACATACACTACACTATTTTATATATGAACACTACATGCACACTACCATTTTTTATATATGAACACTACACACATACACTACACTATTTTATATATGAACACTACACGTATACACTACACTATTTTTTATATGAACACTACATGCACACTACACTTTTTATATATAAACACTACACACATATATTACACTATTTTATATATGAACACTACACATATACATTACACTATTTTATATATGAACACTACACACATACACTACAATCTTTTATATATGAACACTACACACATAAACTACACTATTTTATATATGAACACCACACACATCCACTACACTACACCTAAAATCGAATGTGTTACTATCACATACCGGAAGATCTAAAAAGGTGTCTTTGTAGTTCGTCTCACCTTGGTAAATTAAATTTTCTGAAATATGATTTTCTGAACATATGCAGATGCGGGGAAGTACCTTATCAAATGATCGCATCCACTACACGTTATTGTTACACTAAACTTATATCATATATATTTATTTTTAATCTTTTAATATTAATGGGCTCGAATCTAGAGTTAGAGCGGTCTTGATGAGATTATGCTCTATAAACGGTGCCATGTGAATTGTCCTTTTTTTAATAATTATTATTATCATTTCAAAATTCCTCGATCTTTACATATGCGTGTAAGATAAGCCATAAAATCTCTGCATGTTTGAATTATTGTTACATATGTGTATACTATATTAGATCTCATAAAATCTCTGCATGTTTGAATTATTGTTACATATGTGTATACTATATTAGATCTCAGATCTCTAGATTTTGCATCATGTCAATGTCTCCCTATATACCAGATCTGTCTACTAATTTGAGTTTTGTTTCGGATACCTCCCTGGTTTACAGAAAGGCATCTAAAACTACTTGTGTATTGTTTGTCAATCTATTTTTTTTATTAATGAACGGAAACTAAAGGTTAGATATAAAGTTACAAATACATAGTGCAACGGACCACTTAAATCAATCAAGTGATATATTTATATTAGTTCCATACAAAATACATTTTGAATCATACTACCTTGTAGCCTATCTAGGACTTATTTCTTTGAATTACGAACTTTTTGTCATAAGACTCAAAAGTTTATCAACAATAAAAAATGTTTGCTTTCAATTCGTAAGACTTTTTCTTTATTAATTTCGGGCAAGCTTTTAAGAATTTCAAATCTAAAAAGAAGATATTTTTTAATTAATAAAAAATGCTAAAAAGTATTTTTATTAAGTAACATTTATATGACCTCCGGTTTAAAAGATTTTAGGTTACAGCATCCTCCTTTAATATTTCCTCATGATGAGGAAATCATAACAACAACTTGCTATCCCGGTTAGGTCTTGATTCTCATTGTTTTGACTTATGCCCCTGTTCCTGGGGGATGGAGGGAGAGGAAGTGAGCTTTGGAAGGGTAATTTGGGGCAATAAAATACATTTAACGACCCTTAATTCAAAGGATGGAAGAGGCTTTGTTAACCGCGGGTGTAAAACATGGATGTTTGATATTATTTGAACGTCTACATGCAAAAAAGATTCAACCCACAAAACATATTTTCGAAAATGCTTTAATCATATAAAATACGGAGGTGATATAGAAGACCAATATAAATAAAAATAGTAAGACAATATTGGGAAAGCATTTATAATAATTATAAATGGTGGAGTGAGTCCTTGCATACCTGGAATGCTGGATGATTGATTCAAGTAAAAGTGGAGATAGCTTGAAGCTGTTTCTTCAAAACACAGAATCTATTCTACATCAAGAATTTCAATCTTGACTAGCAAATTATGATTTACTTAATATTCTTTGTACTCTTCAATGATGATGAAGAATAGGAATTCAGGTCACCACAAATAAACTTCTTCAGTTTCAATCCTGGGGATTGGTTGGCAGCAAAGCCCTGCATCTCCTCCTCCACTTTGCTCGGTCTTCAGCGAATTTCTTGAGCTCTGTATAGGAAGTGCAGTCCATATTGTGGCATATTTGCTCCAGATACTCTCGGCGAGGGGGCCCTCTGCCAATCGATCCCTCAATCATTCTCTCCAGTATATTGTGTAGGAGATTTTCATGTCGCAGCATATGATCCATCCATTCTGCACGCCTTTCCGATATGGTGTTCGACAGGTGCCTGGTTTCTTCGATTCTGGTGAGAACCTTGTCATTTGTAATGTGGTCTCTCCAGGAAATCCTAAGGATTCGTCTATAGGTCCACATCTCGAAGGCCTCCAACTTTTTTCGATCTCTTTCGCCTATGCACCATGTCTCGCAACCATACATCAAAATACTGAATATACATTTTTTGGGACCCCATACGTAATATAGTGTAACATCATGGTTATATGAGTACATAAAACGTTTATTTCATGGTTAAATTTAATCTTAAAAATCTTTTACATTTCTTCCAGTGGTTCTCAATATCTCAAAAAGGTTAGATAAATAAGATGGATATTTTTTGCATATACGCGACCATCTATTGTATTGAAACTTTGTGAAAAGTTAGTAGATTTGAAATATTATATATGGTTCGTTTTAGTTCTTGCAAAAGTATTTAATATGAAATATCGTTTAAATATCTTACCGTTTTGACGTTAATGTTATAATTAACAGATGATTTATATGAATATTTCTTTTGGTAATATTTTGGTTGCTAACCAGAGGCAACAGTTTTGAGTGATTATTTAGGATTTTTTATTAATAATCCTGCATTATTATCACATCGAAATAAACTATTGTAAATAGCCGAGGACCAACCAACGTGGTGTCAATAGAAGATAAAGGTCGGGAAGCACGACTACGCTGCAATGCTGGTCGCTAAAGGCAGCCACGAATTGGGTACTCCCAAAATAGATGAGGAGAAAGATCCAAAAAGAACCCATATAAGATAGTGGAAGACGTCATGCCTAGTGAGAGTCATTGGCATGCTTGTCTAAACAGAGCTGAGCCAAACAACTCCTGACTCACTTTAATTTATCAGGATTTATTGAATTTTTATAGTTGAGTTTTTTACGTTTTTGTAAGAGAAATTTTCTTATTGAATTTAGTCAATTTGTGGGTAAACTGAATTATTATGTCATAATCTATTAGTTGAGTGGGTACTTATTTTTTCATTAAAACGTTCGGACTGGTGGACGATGAATTAAGTTATTGAGGAAATATCTGCGTCACTGTGATTACTATTCCTGAGTGATTGTCGAGATGAAGAGATATGGAAGAAGAAAGTCCAAGCATCCAACCGCAAATGTATGGGAAAGGCGGAGGAAAAGAAGTAGAATTAACTTAATGGTTGCCCAAACATCAGATGCTAAATTACAGGCGCTAAAAGTCTAGTGAACAAGAGAAGTATTTTTCATAATCTACAGCCCAAGTTTTAAACTAATAGTTAGAAAGAATTTCAGCAATTTATCCATCCATTTTATAAGTTCAAAAGCAAAGCAGCCCCAATCAAAACCAGAGTATCCGCACACAAACTGCTGAACCATAAGGCTCGGTTCCGCAATGCCAAACTTAGGGTATACAACTCGATTATCTTACCAGTTAGTAAGATATGGGTCCAAAGCGTGGATCTTTACGCTCAAAGACTAACAAAAGTTACTGGGCTTCTAAAACCGGCTACTACGAAAGACACTTGGCCCAAAAAATGACTGGAGTATGGAAACTGAGATTTAATAAAGAAACTTAAAAGATCGTTAGAAAACCACCAATTATCAACGTCATAAGATCGCGAAGTTTGATCCTGTAAGAAGATCTCAAGTGGCACAATGCGGAAGAAATACACTTGGCAAATGAATACAGAGGATTGTAGCAGGCTGGGATTGGAGGGACACTGGCAATACGGTATGTTAAACAGCGAGTGACCGATCGATGTAAGATAGAGCAAGGATAAAACCCATATATTTTCCCTGAAATTAAAGTTCATATTTTTAGTCCGCCAGAAGTACCTTAGATAAGAATAGAAAACGGTAAATTGCCGAGTTCGAGTGTCCTTCGGAGAGTTTACTCTCTTAATGGTGCTTTATAAATTTGTTCTATTATAATATTATTATTAAAGGTAGATGTTTTCTTTTTAAAAACGTGTATTCCATTTTCAAAGAAATCTAAATGAACAAAATCCTCATAAAATCGATTCAACCTTTTTATAGTAGATATCCGAAAAATATATAAGTCTCTTACGGAAAAAAAGTGAAATAATTCAAACTTAACGCTCAATCACTCACAAATATTGAAATCCCTCCAATTCAATTTCGTTCGCCCTTATTCCATTTTCTTTCGCATCTTTCTAGCCACGTCACCAAGATTTTCTCTTATATCAAGTACAACAAAATATGATCACATATTTATCACGAGACTATAAAAGAAAAGACATACATTACAGGACGAATTTCGGACGTAAAATATTATTGTAGATTTAGGATACCAAAACTCAAAACACTCCAAAAAGGGGGCACATACCATGACGAAAGATAATTGAATTTTACGGAGATATTTGGATTCAGGGTTTACTAGTTTCGTTACGGTTTTCTGAGTTTGTTCCATCGTGCCGAGAGGTCCAAATATTTGTTTTTGTAAAACGACTCTTTTCACAAGTTCATTCTGAATTTACTACCTGAATGCTGGAAAGTTTTGATTTGACATTTAATTGTGTAAGGTATAAGGATAACACAGGATCTTTTTAAACGTTTTACGGTCTCAGTGATATATTGGACTTTTAGGAGCGAATCCAATTTCGTTTTAATTCTCTTTTCTTTTGAATTCAGCATACATCTCTCCAAGCTTGAGTAATTTGAAGCATTTTTGTAACTTGGAACTATGTTACTGTATCTACGCTAAGCTTATACAGTATCTATTATATGAACATTTCTTGAGGGTTTTAATTATTATTGTTTTGTTAATTTTCGTCATAAATTGACTATATAATTTTATAAACATAATTTTGATGAGTAATTTTGTTATGGTCTTTTGCAACAAAAACACTTTTAGAATTTCAACTGTGTAATTTTATTTGTATAATCGTTGAATTATATTGAAGTATAATATTAACAGTACTATAGAAGTAATAATAACGATGATGTTAACATCGTAGTGGCTTTAAGAATAATGATTGCTGCCTCTGATATGACGTCCTATTTAAAGCAAAGACAACCATACGCACGATCCTTCGATAGATTAAGAAGGAATTTGTAGGGTATGTTATCGTTGTCCTTAAGGTTAAATCGATATCAGGCGATTTATCTCGTTCGCAGTTTACTTCCATTTAGTGATACCAAATCTTTATTGAATTTGGATAGTAAACCGCCAACAAGATAATAAATTTAAACATAATACATTGAGTTAAGTTTGACATACACGTGATAACACTAATCTTTATTAGATGTAGATAACATTGATAAGCTTAACATTGGTTTGCATGATTACTTAATATTTATTGGATGTGGATAAGAGTATATGATAAGATAACATTGGTAGGGATACATTACAATTTTATTAAATAGTACTTCTCTCTTTGTATCGGACGTATGCGTCACCCCTTGAATCTTATATGCTTGATTAATATGTGTAGATATTTGTTTGTTATATTTGATATTTCCTTGATTGTTGATGTAAATTCTCGATATTTTAAATCCTTGTTAAAATATTTGTGTTTGTTTGGATCCGCGCGGCATCGCGACCGTAGAGGAAATGAAGACTTATGAACGAGCATCGTGACTAGATCGCTGACCGGTCGGTCTAAGCAATGCGCAAAACTCCCGAAAATTGTTGTATTTCGCGAGGTATGAACGCTTGAGGTGACCGACTGACCGTTAATAAGAAGGGCCCCTTTCAATTTTAAATTATATTCTCAGTACACTCTACCTCCTGTGTTTTACTTGAGGAATCTTTTCACCATCGCTACCTTCTCTCATGAATTCTCCGAGCATTGCGCAGCAACCATCACACCTATTTACAGTTCTTTGTACCCTGGTCCGGTACACTCTTCTTCTTTTCCCTTGCCTTATCCCAATGGAAGGGCCTTAACTCTTCTGAACGGGACTGCTTCGGATATTGACATATTTCATATCACATTACCAAAATCAAAAGTAAATTTTCTTCTTAGATTGAGCGCGTTAGAAAGCATTCATCAACATACTTAAGTGACTGTGAATATATGTGTATCACATGTGTGTGTGTATATACTAGTCTGTATGGATTATTTTTTATTTTATATATTTTTTTCAATGTAATTTTTCTTCCTTTTAAATGTCTTGTATTTTTCAAAGTAATTGGACTAACCCTGTTTTGAAAAAAATAATAAATCAATATTTGGGTTCGGCTTCTTAGACCTTTTTCTTCCATCTCTCTTGATCTCGCCAATCACTCGGGAATAGTTCGTGTCTCAATACGTCCTTCTCCACTTTCTTATATAGGTTTTTCTTGCGTCAATTTAGGAGTTCCCAATTTGTAGCTATCTTTAGCGTTAACCCTTCATTCCGCCGTTGCACGTGCACATACCAGCGTATTCGTGCTTCACATACTCGTACTTTATCTACTATTGGCGCCACTTTGTTTGTTCCACGATTTCGAAACTTCATTAAATAGTACATATTATTTCAATATAAACGGAATAATTTTAACTTGAAATAATTATGACTAAGCATGAATCTTACATTAAATAGGTCATAGTTTTTATCTCTTGTGATGATGCCATCGTGACATTTGTAGTTTATATACAATATTTTAAATTATCTGTGGTAAGATTGAAGTGTGAGAAAATAAACATAAGTTCTTACGAAAATAGACATGAGCTAAACGATCTAGATTTAAACGTTCATCACTTGACTTTAAGGATATAAAACATACTCGTACATAAGTTACGAGTTGCCATAAATTATTTAATTAATTAAATATTTTCAGTTTCAAACAATAGAGAATATATTTTTGAAATATATATTATATATAAATGAATATATAATAAATATTTGTTAACCCGCAACAACTAACTCTCATTACAAAGAAAGCTAAAAATACTCCCTTTAAAACATTTACTGTCATACTGAAAATCTTAATATCCGAGGCCCTATTTAAAAGGCACAGCCCGTAAAAAATCAATATTTTTGTACCTCGAATAGTTGTCAGGAATATAAAACATTAACTATTTCAAAATAGTTGGATTAGATGTTGCTCTCGTCAGCAACTTAAATATATAGTAGGAGACCCTCATATCCACCCTCACGCTTAGAAGGTGCTATCCTAACATACCTAGAAGAAACATTGTATAATAGAGCCACGGGTAAAAACTGCACTTATGTTATTCAAGTAAAGATAACTAGGTTTATTCATCACTTGAGGGTAGCTACTTAAGTTTTGAAATATGGCAACATTAGTGTAGTAGATACGTCAAATCTTACATCAGCATCGTAAAGTTTGACGTTTTTAATGGTATACATGCTCAGAAAGTTTTGTCATGCGAGTGCTATTTGTGTTGTTTACAGTGACTTGAAAAATTAATCTCAGCCAAAAATGGAATTAAATCGTGAACATTTTCGTGCGATGTTTTTTTATGATTTTCGACGTGGACTAACTCAACAACAGTGTGCCGACCAAATCGCTTTGATTTTTGGTGATGAAGCACCATCCCGGGCCACCGTGTTTCGGAGAAATGAGGAAAACCAACCGCCGAAGATGGATCATTCTCCACCACGACAATGCTAACTCTCACATATCGGCTCAAACAAGTGACTTTTTGAGCACTCAATACATTGTATTGATGGGTTATCCGCCCTACAGCCCTGATTTGGCACCAAATGACTTCTTTCTATTCCCGAACATCAAAAATAAATTGCGACGTCAACGTTTTTCGACGCCTTGAAGAAATGGTTGATGCGTTCAAAACGCATGTTTTGAAGTTACCTCATTTGGAGTGGAGAAAAGTGCTTCGAAAATTGGTTCAAACGCATGCAAAAGTGTATTGATCTTCATGGAGAGTATTTTGAAAAACAATAAAGCCGTTTTCGATGATACATATTTGTTTTTACTTGTCTGTCTCAAAACTTAAGGAGCAACCCTCGTAAATATGTTAAAAAATGTTTATTAAGATTACGCAGTAACAAATGAGGTGAATGTTATTTACTTCTAGAGTAAGGTTTGTGTATTCGTAATATAATTCAAACAAGCGCATCTCGAGATTGTGAAACTTGTGTATACCGAGCGTACTTCACGTGTGTGCTTGGATACACAGCACTCATATGAAGTCAGAAGCTCTTCAAACAACAGCACGCATCTTTATTCCCATCTTTTCAAAAGGGTGCTTAAAACAATACACTCTTGAGTTGAAACGCAGGGCCCACATCTAGAACATTCAATATGCGCTCTAAAATAGGCGCTAATGTACTTAACGTTTCCTCATTCAAAAGGTATGTTAATTATTTTATTGGAAAGACAAAAGGAGTTCTTATAATATATGGCGTTCTTATACATTATATATACATACCATCACACTGTTTCCCTGCTGGAGTTGATAGAGAGGATAGAACTTCAGCCTTTCCTATCTTGATCATATCGTTCGCCTCTTCTACAGTCGTTCACCTTCTTATATAGATCCCACGATCTCTCTCACATCTTCTTACAAAATATCATAGTGATGGAACCATACTTTCCTGTCTTCTGCCACCATGCCTTCTACTCACATGTGCACTGTATATCTGTTTTGTTAGCCTTTCTTCATTCATTCGTTCCACATGCTCAAACCATCTCAAGTTGGTCTTCATCTTACTTCACAAATCAGCCTTAAGTTCACATTTATCCAAAATCCCTTCGTTCCGTGTTCTCCCATGTATGTCAACCCATGTCGTCATATTTGTTATTTAACAAAAAAATCATGTTTATTTATTTATTTAACACTTTTATTGCAAATACAATCTGACGGGCTTATTGCCAGGCGGCAATCTCTTCCAACCCATCAGACAAAAGTAAATGAAGGAAGTTACATGGACGCATACATCATTCAAATGATTATCCATCCCTAAGAAATTCATGAACACATACGTGAGCATATGCCCACAAACTCCACAAAGACGGACAATTACCCGAATATTCCTTTTCATATAAAGTGAGAAATCATCAATCAAAGCAAAAATAAGGGATGGTGGAGAGGAAAGGAAAAAAATCAGGAATGAAACACGTTATAAGTATTGCTGACTAGAAATTAAGAGTTTTTCAGTTGCATCTTAAAGCATGTTTAGAAGGGAATAAGAAAATATCTTGGAAGCAATAAGTAAGAATATACTTTGAAAGGACAAGGCAAATTACTAATCTTTTCTATGACAAGGTAAATTACTAATCTTTTCTAGGATAAGGGAAATTACTAATCTTTTCTATGACAAGGTAAATTACTAATCTTTTCTATGACAAGGTAAATTACTAATCTTTTCTAGGACAAGGTAAATTACTCATCTTTTCTAGAATTTTTTAAAGATCTTGATTATTATATAACTTACAATGGTTCGGGAAAAATGCACTCAAAATACCTTATTTGTACATAATGTGTTGATTCCTTGGCAAAGGAAGCATGTTCTATCGGTTGTCCCCAACCTGATTTATCACTGCCAGTAACTGATCTTTTGAATAAAATTCAGTATAATACTTGACACCAATGGGCGTTGGATTGGAATAAAACTGAGTCCAAAAATCTATCCCTTTGAAACCATGGTTTTATGTTATAAGAATGAATAAGATGGAAGTGTCTGTCATTTTGTCGCCTGCGGACGGGCCACTGCAAGGTGGCTAGTCACCTTCACATAATATGGATATTGTGGAGAATCCTGGCTGCAAGTGTTATCTGGATGATGAAACTTTAAAACATGTATTTTTCGGTTGTCCTTTGCGAGACAGATTTGATTTATTAAAAGCCATATCTTTACCGCGTCCAATGAATGTTCCGTTACTTCGAGGAACTTTTCCAGTTATAGATCGATTTTTAAATTTTTGAAGCTTAATCAGTGGAAACTTTGAATTATCTAGAATTGTCATTTTTTTAAATAGTTTTTTTTTTATATTGAATTCAAAATGACTTTAATTTGGTGGCACAAATCATCCTAGTTTGGGTGGATTGCCTATAAAAAAAAAGTATTTAGGAACAGCTCGTATATTAATATTCAGTAGTTGCATATTATACAATACAAAAAGTTATTTTTTCTTTGTATTTTGTAAAAACAGATTATGAACGACTTACACCTAATTCAAAGTGATATGAGTCTGAATGAGACAATACAGGAAACGTCATTGGTGTTTAACATTGCAAACACATTGAAAAATTGACTTGGGAAATTTTTAGCCTGAAATTGCTTAGTTCTGGTAATAAGGCAGGTTTATTATGACATCTATACTTTATGGGAATATTTACACGTTGTTCTCTACAATAAATGTTGTTCTCTACAATAAACGTTGTTCTCTACAATAAACGTTGTTCTCTACAATAAACTGTATCATCTATATAAATAAAAATGTAAATGTTCGTTAATTATTGCTAGCTAATCTCCGGAAGTTCTCTACCGATCGCATTGAAATTTTGAGTAAAGTTAATATTCGTCAACGGAAATGTTATTTGATTTTTATTTATATATATATATCAGTGTATATAATTTTTTTTTTAAATCAAAAAGAAATATTTATGCGAACCTGTGGTTTGACATGGAATTAATGGAATTAATCTGTCAAATTTCATCTGTCAAATTTCATTTTCGGCGTTTCGGAATTTACGATGATTTAATGTAAAATTAATTATAAATTAATTATAAATAAATTATTTTATAATTTTATGTTTAATAATCTATATAAATAAAAATTTAATCATTAATTTTATAAAAATTGAAATTTTATATGTATTACGTACTTTTATAAGTCGAGACACGAAACAATTGCAAACTGTTTTACCGACAGATTGACAGATGCTTAATCGCTCAGTGAGATCGACATTTTAGAAAAGTGATCTACGATTGAATCATATTTTGGTTCAATATATATAACATTTTATTTATATAGATAAGATAATAGATAATTGACTTCAATAAATGAGGTAAGTTATTGATATTATATTTAAATTAAAAAATATGATGGAAAATCGTTCATTTAAAAAAAATACTAATTACGAACACGTAATTGCTCAGTTGACATTGCGTCATTACGATGTACTTTTACGACGTAATAGAAAAACTTGATAAAAAATAGTTATATTGTCATAAAATTGACTTGGTGACTATGGTAAATTGTATAAGTTTAAAAATAATGGACTTAAGAATTATATTTGATGAAAAACTTTCATTATTGATTCATATTTCAAAAGTTAACCTAACTTTTTTCAAATTTGCATCAGTACTTATATCTAATCAATTTTACAATTGAATTTAAGCTTAAAATATAAAGCACTTACAATTATATTTATAGATAACAACAGAGAAAAGAATAGTGACACATCTGCTTTAGTTTATCAAAACATCGAAGAAGCAACAGAACGACGTGTATCCAGACTTGAGAATGCACGGGGATTATCTCGATGTTTATGTCGAAGAAGCAGCATAACGACGTGTATCCAGACTTGAGGATGCACGGGGATCGAGATCTGTAGATTCAGAACTGGTTCGTTCTCATCATAATGTACGCGACAGGCTGATAGAAACTGAAATAGGTCAGTAGGAATATCAAAAGTATCTTTTTTATATAGAATTAAATTTTATGTTTATATTTCAAAATCTATCAAATCGTATGTAGAAATGGAGTTTTCTTTTATTAGTTCCAATTATCTATTTGTCTTCCCTTAAAATTTAATAAGTTACCAATTATCGCTTTGTGTTCCTTAACATTTAATAAGCTACTTTTATGTTTCGCAATTTTATATGTTGCATGAAATACTCTACTTTGTGGCGACACGTAAAGACGTTGAAATTAACTACAAATATGCGTGTCCAGCTGCAAAACGATCGATCAGTTGAGATATTCTCACATCAATCGTATGTAGAAATGGAGATTTGTGACAAGATGTATTAATTTGTCATTATTGTTAGTTTTTTGTAATGTATTTACCTAAATAACTTGATATTTATTAGAATCGAGCCTTATATTAAAGTCGATAAAATAATTATAATCACTGAACGTCGTTACAAGGTTGTATTGGGGCAAATTTGTGAACTGTCATAGAAATCAGAATGTTTGATATTCATCCGTTTGACACGGACCAAGCTTTGCTCTGAAGAATACGTTCATTCGCGAGATGCATTTGTAAATGACGGTAATAGAACTAAGGTTGGAAGACTATAACTTATGCAATTTAGTGATCAGAAGGATCGGTTGAAAAAGTATTTCCCTATATTCAAATCACTTATAAGAATCAAGATTGGGTGAGTGAAAGAGATATTGTTGGCGCGAAGAACAAAGACGTCTATGAACTTACCAATATTATTCAGTTCCTTTTTTAATGTTTCGCAATTTTATGTGTTTTTGTTATAACTTTCTTTCTTCTTTTTCAGTGCAATCGATCTTTCATTTGAATTCAAATCATATCGTGAATTGACCTATTGGAGTGACGCGATCATTTGCGAGCACGGCGATAAACGCGACAGACTGAGAGTGACTGAAAGACATCAAAAATATTGTTTACCCACAAGCATTGTGAAATTAAACATAATTGAAACGTGTGCTTTCTCTTTTCTTTCTTTTCCATTTAACCAGACTGAGCCACAGCAACGCGTGGCTGGGTACAGCTAGTAGAATATAAATTAAGAGAACGCCCAAATATTGATTGATTTATGATGTTTATTCTTCAGCGTTAAAAGAACAATAAGAAGACGATCTCCTTGGCCTAGTTAGTAAGATGTCTGTCTTCCAACCCGGAGGTTGCGGGTTCGATTTTCGCTAAAACTCAGTTTAAAAATAATATATTTTCAGACTGGTTTTCACTTAAGGTCTTATAAATATCTTTCAACATGTGCTGTATACGGAGAAAGTATTATACATGATTCGCTCGGGCGCTGTTACAGTTGCCAGACGTTATTTGTTTAGTGATGGTGGATTCGTGTTCCGAGTTAGGGCGCCCTGGAGGAGAGTTTACTCCCTAAACGATATTATATAAAATTGTCCTTTCAATGAATTAATCGACTGGAGGTGACCTGGAGGGATTGAGAAATGGAGTGATTGAGGAATCACCCTCTGTTCTACATACCAACTTACAGGACGAATGTAATGGCTAAACACTCAGTCACGCGTGGTATAGAGATATTAAACTAACTGAATGACACTTGATATATTCTCCGTACCACCTAGCAGTATGAGAAGAATTCTAGCTGATATTATTCCTAGCGAATAAGCTAACACTAGAAGCAGACCCTCTTTGTGTAACAGGAGAAATCCGTGCAAAGTGGATAAAAAAAAAATTAAAAAAAAAAAGAAATCCTAAGAAAAACCAAGTCTTAATTGGTTCAGACCTTCGTTGTCCTCATTTTTCTATATCTTGCGAAGACTTAAATATTCTAGAAAACCAGTAGACAAAAATGATGCTTATGTGATGTGATAAAAAAGGCGGCTCTTGCGCATTTCATAGACTCTCAGAAAAACCAATTGATAATTTATTTAATTAAGAGCTCAGTATTGAGACGCGTATATCTTTGATGTGTGCTTGAAGTCTACAGCCTTAAGTGGGCAACTCTAGTGGGAAGTGTAAATGGTAAAAAAAACAGCGGTCGAGCACACATTCAATGAGGGGACCAGGTGATAAAAGCAACTCATTTCAGGAGGTTCTACATAGGGCAAAAGATCGTATGTTCTGAAGAAAGATAGATAATGTATGACTATGGTGATCACGATCCCCAGAATCGAGAGAGCGACCATGAAGAAGCAGCATGAAAGGATTACTTTTTACATATATGTGAATACTGTTGAATGTTAGAAATAGACGCCAAATTCACATACTGTCTCTATTGTATAATATCCTTAACTGTCCCGCCGCACCCTCTTATCTCGCCGAGAATTTTCAGCGTCTTTCCAATCATGGATTAGCGTTACGCTCAAATAGAGATTGTTTATTGGCCTTTCCAGTTCACCGCTCCTCTTTCTTTACGTCGTCCTTTACTGTACATGCAGTGAGACTCTGGAATCAGTTGCAAACCAATATAAGACTCGCTCCCTCCTTGGAATGCTTTAAGAAGCGACTGAAAAACCTTTTAATTTCTAGTCAGTAAAATAACGTGTTTCATTCTTGATTTTTATTTTCCTTTCCTCTCCACCATCCCTTTCTTTCCTTTTGATTATTGTTTATGGATTTCGTGGGGATGGATAGTCATTTGAATGATTTATGCGACTACGTAACTTGCTTCATTTACTTTTGTCTGGTTGGTTGGAAGAGATTGCCGCCTGGCAATAAGCCCGCCAGATTGTATTTGCAATAAAAGTGTTAAATAAAATAAATAAATAAAATACTCAGCTCAAAAATTATAGTAGAATCAATAATAGAAAATTGAAATTCAAAACTCATTAAGTGAATCGCGACTTACTTTTAATTTCCTTTCTTATGCCATGCATACAAAATACTTATTTTATATCTTAGTGGTTGATTTAAGCACTTTAATATTCGTAGCGAAAGCTTGCGCTTTCACGTAAGCCACTGAATATTAGAAGTTACGAAAGCTCAAAAATCAATATCGAAAATATTCGTGAAAAATGTAAACACTGCGGAGGCTTAAAGACATTGTAATTTGTTTACTAAAATACTGTACTTTCGCTTAAAATAATAGCTGGAACAAGAAAATATGAAGGTCCTTTGAAAAAAGACTTAGTGAACATAAATCAGCCTTAACGAATCTTCTAGTTTTTTTACTGTTGTGTCTAGTCTATCGGTGTTAGTCCGGATATAATTCAATCTTATATGTACTCCTGTATCGATGAAAAAATTGAAAACTGTAGGACCATATAATTACCTTAGAGGGAAAATAACGATGTTTAAATAATACCTTATATTGATAAAAGGACAATATTTCGAGCTGTTTAGAGAGATGATTCTCCTCAATGATAAAATCGATTATTCGAGTTAAGATACGTTGGATTTGGTACGAAGTTTTAAGTTCAACATCACACGTATTGGGAACACTACCGTGAAGAAGAAACAACACTCGTACATATCTAACAAATAAACGATCTCTCTAGAGTCGTTTTGAGATCAAAGTTTGTCGAATGGCGCAAACACCTCAATCATTTCATTTTGACTCATTCCATTAATATTGAAGATCGTGAAAACCCTGTTTCTACAGTAGTCTCCTCAAGTGTGAGCGACTTCAGGTTTTAACAGAACTTACTACGCATTTCACCATGGTTCTTCTTTTATCTCACCCATACATGGTTTAGGTTCTCCATCACTGCTCTTTCTGTCATTAACACTTCTAATTGAGTCAAATAATTAAAGTGCTTAGTTTAGAAAAGCTTCTTTCTATGCTGCGTCGAAGACTTATCTTTAGATAATTTGAGAACAAAGCGTGGGTGAGTGCAACACTGACCGTTTTAGTGATGTACCATATACAAACAAATATCATTCTTAGAGTACTTTGTGTTCATTGTAATGAAACTCAGCTGCTACATGCCAGTTAAAAAAGTTGTGGTTAATCTTAGAACGACACGATTCGGCAAATCTGGATTACGCCTGATTTTTTACTAATTTGTTCGTATGACACCCTCTAACACATTCGAATTAGTGATACATAGATATCATAAATTTTCTATTTATTCTTTAATCTAGATATGCGGGGGTGTGAGATGGAAGCTTCCTGATGCCCTTGCGGTCGGGTTCGCCCTACATTGGCGGGGGGTGTATCTCGGCCGGGGGAATGTTTGTGGGATGATCCCGGACCTTTTAGTGTCTTCTCTCTTGAATGTAATTTTTTTTTGTCATCTATTTATTTTCTGTGTTTTTTTTTTATATATTCTTGTTCTACGTGTTCAAGGGTGTGGGCTGAAAAACATCTGGTGTCCCCGTGGCTGGGTTCGCCCTATATTGGTGGGGTGTATCTTGGCCGAGGGGGTGCTATTAGATGAGCCCAGACCTTTTGATAGCTTCTGTATTTAATGTATTATCTGCAATTTATGTGTTTTAGAAGTGTTATTTAAATATAATCTGTACATTCTATGTTGCTTTCAATAAACCTATTATTTATTTATTTATAATATCAGCCGTGTCCCGTGTCTTCAATTATTTCCAAGCACACAAGTTTTGCCTCCTACACATTCATACATATGTCATGCACAATATTTTATAAATCAAACTTCCCACTTTACCTTATTTCATAATTTGGTGCATTTGGTACAGTCATGTTTTCCTGGTCTTACTCACACACTTTGGAATTCTGACTTGTATGCTCACTTTGTCATTCTATCGCCATTTATTGCGGTTTATAAGTACGCCATTTAATTATGAGTCATTAGGATGTTTTAAACAAAGTGGGCAGGGGACATCACTGTCCCCATTAATCGAGCCTTTGGGCTTAGATTCACTTGAGCAGATAAGGAACTTGCGGTTTGTCATCGCACGTATTGGCGATACTTTTCTGTACTGTAAGAAGCAACAACACGAATACACGTATAGTGCTTGTGAGTATGGTTACTCGGTGAACACTTATTCCAGATTGGAATTTTTTTCCCAGGAATTATGGAAAGTCAAGCGTCTTACCAACTAGGTCACGGAGGTCGTCCACGCCTTCATCAATGCTTACATTTGAAATAGTTTTTAAGTGCGGTTATTATTATAATATAATAAAATAACCCTCCAGAGTTGTTTTACTATATTAATCATTGTATGGCAAAAAGGAGATGAAAGTAAGATTAACGGTATAAATAAGAGCATTGCGTAAAATGTGTAGGAAAACAAT
This sequence comes from Odontocerum albicorne, assembly GCA_949825065.1. Taxonomy (NCBI): domain Eukaryota; kingdom Metazoa; phylum Arthropoda; class Insecta; order Trichoptera; family Odontoceridae; genus Odontocerum; species Odontocerum albicorne. Next base: position 15,986,116 of record OX463841.1, read on the forward strand.
TAATGATTCAATAAGAAATGAGGACATTAGGAAAAAATGCGAAATGAAAGAGACGAATTGCTAAGGATGGAAGATTTACAAAATTAATTCAAACAAGTTGCATAGAAGGTACGAGAAGTTTGGGAAGACCTTGAAATGATAGCAAAACCGAGGAATCAAATTCTGAAAGAGGGAATTGTAAAAAGTTTTTATAATAAGAGTATGCATGATGATGATAAGCGAAAGAGGTGTGCCAGGATAGAATGAAAAAGAGATCTTTTCTCTACGCATACCCCAAAAAGGGCATGCGATGATGGTGTTGAAGTATGATTTTGGTTTTATTTATTCTTTAAAAATATAATTTACGTTTTATTTTAGAATTACAAATTAAACGATTTAGGTTTCACTGTCTCGAATAATACGTTTTTCAAAGTATAAATAAATTAATCTTGATTTTATTTTTTATGTTGCTGTGAAAAAATATACTGTGAATGCATATTATTTCCAAGTGCGCTCTTTTTCGCAGCATTGACTCTGTCCCTTGGTTAGATAAGAGATGATATGATATCATATCATGCAATGGAGGTACGGAGACGAGAACAAACAGAAGTCGAGAAGGTTTCGTAATACGGACAGACTATCTGCGAGCTTTATATTATCTGAGAGCATCCATTGTTTCGGATGGGTCCATACCAAATCTCAGTTCAGTGACCTCGTCACCTCGTTAAAAGTCACGAGATTAACTGGGTGAAGGATAAAAGGGACAATCTATAAGTGCTGAAGAACGATAACGACTTTATGTCGTCGGGTTTCTGAAAAAAAGGGTAGCTTATGTTACATTTGACTTATTCTGAGATTTTGCAATTTAAAAGTTGAAATTGCTTCCAGTATATCATATATGCATATTTGAAATTGCTTCCAGTATATCATATATGCATATTTGAAATTGCTTCCAGTATATCATTTATGCATATTTGAAATTACTTCCAGTAAATCATATATGCATATTTAAAATTGCTTCCAGTATATCATATATGCATATTTGAAATTGCTTCCAGTATATCATATATGCATATTTGAAATTGATTCCAGTATATCATATATGCATATTTGAAATTGATTCCAGTATATCATATATGCATATTTGAAATTAACCATTTTTTTGAATGAACTGTAGTAATATTATATTTGAGTTGGTAAAGTAATTGCCGTCGAATCCGGGGTTACGGATTTTATGCCCATTAGAATCCGCATTCTTTTAAGAAAGGATTCCAGTCTGGTTTTCGCTAAAAGTTATTTTAACATCATTCTCGTTGGTTGGAAGAGGTTGCCACACGGCAATAAGCCCGCCGTGCTGTATTGTATACAATGAAAGTGTATAAAGTACATATTTATTTTTTGATGACAACTATCGATATGTGTAAACACCCGACCATATTTTAATTTTATTTTATACACGACAAGAAATATACATAATTGGCGAAAAAACAACAGGTAATTTAATTCGGACACACAATTTTAATGGATCTGGGTTTGTTGCCTTTAATTTGTCGTGTCCCCAGTAAACTAGGTTTTTGCCTGTATCTCACTGAGGACATATAGCATGAAAAAATAAATCGATACTTCTTTCCGATATTGGATTATTTTATTAATTTTTTAACGGCTGTTGCCTTTATAAAAAATCAATGACAACTGTACAAAAAAATAAACGCAAAATTAAAATAAATACAGTAATCAAACAAACTTTAAATCAATCTCTTACGATGATCCAGAAATCTGTTAAGGGTGCCTTAAGTGAAAGTCAGACTGTAAGTTAAAAAAAATGGATGGCGACAGTAGTTGAACTCAGAAACCCCAGGCTGGAAGACAAGCATTTTAATAATTAGACCATGGAGGTCGTTTAGTAGAGGAGAAATATTTGAAGTGAATATTTGGTATAAAAAATACTTGTGTTCGTGTCGTGTGGGTAGTATGTATGTACTTCTTTTTGACATCAGATTGAATCATGTTAGTGTTTTTGTATTTATGTATATTATTATAGCTACTTGTATTTCTGTATTCACTCGCACTCAGAATGCTAATTCCTTATTTGATATTGTGTGTGCTAGTACGTATATACTTCATTTTCACATCAGATTGTATGAAACATGTTAGTATTTTGGTATTTATATATATATATTATTATAGTTACTTGTATTTCTGTATTTACTCATACTCTTAATTTTAATTCCTGATTTGATATTGTGTCCCTGGAGTGTGCGTTAGTACGTACGTACTTCATTTTGATATCAAATTGAATCATGTTAGTGTTATGGTATTTATGTATACTATTGTAGCTACTTGTTTTTTCGTATTCACTCATACTCTGAATTTTAATTCCTGGTTTGATATTGTGTCCCTGCTGTGTGCGGTAGTACGTATGTACTTCTTTTTGACATCAGATTGAATCATGTACGTATGTACTTTTTTTTGACATCAGATTGAATCATGTGCGTATGTACTTCTTTTTGACATCAGATTAAATCATTGAAGAAGTACTTTTTTTTGACATCAGATTGAATCATATACGCAAGTACTTACGAAATAATTCTTTTTGACATCAGATTGAATAATTGAAGAAGTACTTCTTTTTGACATCAGATTGAATTATTAAAGAAGTACTTCTTTTTGACATCAGATTGAATCATACTAGTGTTTTGGTATTTATGTATTTTACTGTAGCATCCTGTATTTCTTAACTCACTCGCACTCTGAATTTTGATTCGTATTTTGATTTTATATTCCTTTAGTGTGTTTTGAAAAAAAATGTTAAAGATAATTTAATAAATATAATTAAATCAACAGAGAGAGAGAGAGAGAAGTATATCTCACTTCAAAATTTCCACTTCATTTTCTTTTATAAATCTATTTAATAAATCAGAATTCTAAGAATTCATTATTTATGAATAAAATAAAGCAATTTTTAATACTTAACTTGAATAATAAATATCTCAATTTCTTCTCTATACTGTTTAACTCGAATATAAATTCCCTGTACTGTAATTTCATGACAGTCGGATGGTTAAATATTCTCATGAATAAACTCGTTGTTTTTATTGGATAAAGCAGTGAAGAGTACTCCCATTGAAGAACATCAACCTCACATCAGTCCATAAAATACGCCCAACCGATAAGGCACCCATCAAAGCGAAGCTTCCAATTGAATCTTCCTGTATTTTATTGCTTTCTTATGCCTGTCTTAATGCATTTCCCATCTGCAGTCAATAAGGGTCCAGTTTGCTCAGAGAGAGAGTGCTTCTATTTATATACAAATGGACCTCTCTAAAAATACCCATCAGAGAATTCTTTCTTTCAACGTTTGAAGTGATAGTTTGTTGTGGTTAATAGTTTGGATGTTTTGGTATAAGAAGAGCGTCTGGAATTTGAAACACATTGAATAATTAAGGCACTTTAGATACTGTAAATAAATTGACTTTTAACAGAAGTAGAAAAATATAATAAAATAAAATAAAATTATTTTGATTAAAATAAATAAATAGGGATAAAAGAAATAACAAAATGGATATAACAAAGTTTAGATTACAATTTAATAATTTTATTTAATAAACTTACAGTTGTTCATATGAAGAGTATTGCAATGACGTTCATCCATTCACGTTTGTTACCCCTAGCGATGCTTTTTGAATGTCATATATGTTATGTCCATGGCTAACCAGAAGCAAAAGCTTAAGTTCATATATTTACCTGTCTTTTATTATCTAAATATATGCCCGAACATTTGAGATAACACTTTCTGCGCCAACTGTCATATTCTCAATTCTCATTTCATTTGAATTTACTTTAGGCGCTATTAAATATATTTTATCGCTACCTTGAAAATGCTTAAAAAGTCAAATAATATTAATAAATACCTGTTAAATTGATTCGTATGATACCCTTCAACAAATCCGAATTGGTTTTGTGGAAATATTAAAGGGTATGGCCGGGAGATAATGGTCGGGAGTTCATTGAAACTTTTGGTTTCGAACCACAGAAGAAAGCACGGAACTCGCAGTTTGTCATCGTCGTGCGTGTTGACAATTCTACCATACATGAAGAGGCAATAATACTCACATGCGTCAAGTTTACAAATATTGTTACTTGATGAACTCGTTTATCAGACTGGGATATTAGGAATCAAATCCAGAACACCCCGTTGCATTGATATTAAAAAGTGCCATCAAATACAAAAATACGAGTTATAATATTATATATTTAATATTTATAAAGTCACATATAAAAAAATAAACATGAAATAAAAAATGCGTATCTTATCGCAATGAATAAAACATTACAAAAGAGAAAGAAAAGAAATAAAAACAAATACTTTCAAGTAATAAGTTAGAAGAAAGGGGAGGAGTGAAAGACAGGAGTTAAGAAATTAATACACCACCTCACCCCAATTTGTGAGGAAAAAAATTGAAACCGAACAGCTGTTTTTGTAAAATTTATTTAAAAGGCTTTAGACTTATTAAAAAAATATTAAATGGAAATAAGTCGAGCAGATTACAATGTATGCAATTAAGTTATTAAATAATATAATAACTTCATTTATGTTACCTTAGACTTTATACGTGTTCAACTCATATTAAGCAAAATCAAAAAATATAAATCAAAATACTACCTTTTCCTTTTATCTACACAATCTTTGTAGTGACGACCTCCTTATGTAGTGACAACCTCCTATGTAGTGACGACCTCCGTGGCCTGGTGGTAAGACACTTGTCTGCCGATCCGGAGGTTGCGGGTTCGATCCCCGCTGGAACCCAGATTTTTTTAAAATAAGATTCCAGTCTGGTTAACACTTAAGGCCTATAAAAACATCTTTCTGGTTGGCTGGAAGAGATTGCCACATGGCAATAAACTCGCCAGGTTAAAAAAAATCATGAAAATTTATTGAAAAATGGTAGGTAATATTAAATAGAGAAAATGATCTCTTTATCAAATATTAAAACATTTAAATAAAAATTTTAATAATTTTTTTTAATAGGTAATAGATTATTTTGTCATGGTTTAATGTTTTCTTCCGAATTTCGTCAAATCAAACGTGAAATAAATCATTCACGCATTAACAGTATTTTCGATCAAAAACGAAACAAAGATAAAATGCCGAAGGGCATATTTATTGAAAAACATGTTTTTTTACACTTTTTTAACAGCGTTATATCGTAAAATGATCTCCAACCAATTTCACAGTTAAAATGATAGTGTTGTAAGTATATTATTAATCGATATTAAAAAAAAAAATGAAAATTTCAAGCTGCGTTTTGTAACGTGTTGCTTTTTAAGTCGGGTTCAACTCAAAGGCATTCATATAAATTGTATAATCTACCATTGAATGGACAACATCCATAAATATGGAAAAAGAAAACATTATTTACTACTCGTAAAAGCATGGAAAGGCACTAGGTTTTTGATGAATGGCAACAATAACATATTTGTGGTCTTGTAATATTTTGATGGTGCTTACATATTTAAAAAAAAAATGTTCAGAGAGACATAAAAATAAATCTACATGTATGAAAAAGGGTCTCAAGTCGAGCAAATATTTATGTTTCATGACATTCCGCTATAATTCACGATAGAAATATTACTAGACACATTCGAAAATAAACTATATGTGTCGGAAAGTGTAGTTACGAGAAATAGTTTTGAAATTGTTGAATCTTGCCATAATCCTAGATTTTATTTTACCATTCATTTTTGGTTTTGATAAATTACGACATACTGTAGTATAATATATAAAACACTAGAATATGTAAAAAAATATTTAAATATTGGGTCCTTACATGTGAAATTGGCGTTTTGTTTGGGAGGAACATAAAGTTGATTTTTTTTTTAATATAATATATTTATTTAATCAAAGTATGTACCATTGCTATCTATGCACTTTTGCCATCTCATAGGTAGTTCATCGATCCCTTTACTAAAAAAACCATTCGGACGGGAATCAATAAAATCTTTGAAGTCGGTTTGGACTGCCCCATCGGAGTTGAATTTTTTCCCTTGCAAGAAGTTATCCAAATTTCGAAAAAAATAGTAATCTGTTGGGGCAAGGTCCGGAGAGTACGGTGGATGTCTTAGACATTCCAATTGAAGCTCTTCTAATTTGGTAGCCGTCTGTTGTGCAGTGTGTGGTCTAGCGTTATCATGAAGCAGCAGTGGCCTAGAGCGATTAACCAGCCTCGGTTGTTTAGCAGCTAGCTTTTCCATCATGGTTTGCAGTTGCTGACAATAGACATCTGCCGTAATCGTCTGGCCAGATTTAAGAAAGCTGTAGTGAACGACACCAGCACTAGTCCACCAAACGCTCACAAGTAACTTTTTTGGAGTCAATTTTCGCTTGGGGCATGGTTTGGCTGGTTCGGCAGGGTTCAGCCATTGCGATGAGCGCTTCCTATTATCATACAGGATCCACTTTTCATCACAGGTAATGATTCGATTCAAAATCCCTTCATTATTGTGCCGGTTGAGTAATGCAACGCAGCAGTCAACGCGCGTTTGTTGATTTGCTTCACTCAATTCGTGAGGTACCCACCTTTCAAGCTTTTTCACCTTCCCAATTTGCTTCAAGTGGATTAAAACAGTTTTATCACTAACACCGCAGCCTGCAGCTAACTCGGACGTGGTTTGCGATGGATCCGCTTCCACAATAGCCTTCAATTCTTCATTATCAACTTTGGTCTCCGGCCGTCCACCGGGCTTGTTCTGCAGGTCGAAATTTCCAGAACGAAAACGTTGGAACCAAAAACGCACTGTGTTTTCTTTTGCGGCACCGTCGCCATACACATCATTAATCCTTCGAGCCGTTTCTGCAGCACTGGTGCCACGGTGGAACTCGTACTCGTAAATAACGCGATATTTCAAGTTTTCCATTTTGTAAACTGAGTGACGCAAAGAAAAAAACAATTGAGGAAAAAACAAATGAATTATAATTTTCGAAACACAAATACTTGAGTAAATAGCTGTATAAATTTGAGTTTGAAATTCTTAACCAAAGAGAAGATATTTGAGATCAAAGTTGCAAGTACGGCAAAACGCCGGTTTCGTATGTGGGGACCTAATATCATCAATACGTTTCGATTTATATAAGTATTATGTTGTTTATAGTTAAGTTGTTTATAGTTAAGGCATTATCATTATCGGACAGATAGTTAAGGCATTATCATTATCGGACAGATAGTTAAGGCATAATCATTATTGGACAGATAGTTAAGGCATTATCATTATCGGACAGATAGTTAAGACATTATCATTATCGGACGTTTTGATTTATAGTTAAGGCATTATCATTATCGGACGTTTTGATTTATATAAGTATTATGTTGTTTATAGTTAAGGCATTATCATTATCGGACGTTTTGATTTATATAAGTATTATGTTGTTTATAGTTAAGTTGTTTATAGTTAAGGCATTATCATTATTATGTTGTTTATAGTTAAGGCATTATCATTATCGGACAGAAGAGCATACAACCTGAGGACGAGGAGAGCTGACCCCAACAGTCTTCGCAGACAATGAGTTGGGATGGAGCCAGGGAGAGTGTTAAGGCATTATCGTTGTGGAGGTTTAAAGACATTGTAATTTATTTTTATCAAACACTGTTTATTCCACTTTTTTGTAACGGTATAACCCTACCGATTTCAAGGCTTTCACCTCATCTTCAGGGGAGCGCAAACAAGACTAAGTATTATGTATTTCGAGACAATTGTTAAATTTTTGAAGCATAATCAGTTAAAACATGGAATTATCTAGAATTGTAATTTTTTTTAATTGGTTTTATCATTAATTTTATGTTTTTAATTTGGTGGCACAAATAATCCTAGTTTGGGTGCATTACCTATTTTTAAAAAAACGTGTATTTAAAAAAATATAATGTTATATTATTTATCATATTAATAGTGAGTTCATTTGCATTGTTGTCATTTACTTTGCCAATAATGTACCATAAATATGTACTTGAATCGATGTTTTTTTTTATGGCACTTTATAAAGTACATACAAATATATCATCACACCATTCCCATGTCGGGATATGCAGAGAGGACAGAGCGCCAGATACACCTTCTCATAGAATTTCTACGATTTTCTGACCTTCGTTTTCTTCTTTTGAAAGTATCATTCAGTTGACTTTACCATACTTTACTTAGACTTCCTCTACAAAGCTTTCAAATTAAATTTGCACTCTATACATTTGTTTTGTTAATCTTTCTTTATGTATTCGTTCTACATGCACAAACCATAGCTTGTTTATTTTACTAAACACATAAGCCTTAAGTTCACATTTATCCCTTATAACTTAATTTGTTATTCTGTCATATATTGTTACCCCACGTGTTCTTCTCAGTACACGCATTTCCACAGCGTTTATTCGGCTTCTTAAAGTATTTTTCCACATTCACGTTTCACTCCCATACATCAAAATTGGTACTATTGTATAATATTGTTGTGTACTCTCATCTTAACAGATTTTGATGCTGTTTGGTATCATATTATATTAATACTGAGTAACTTACCTTGCTATTAATGTAAAAATTTACTTGTATCAATATTTCCTTTAATACTGCCTTAAAAATAGAAAAGAGGAAATAATTCATTCTTTCAATTTTTTTTTTCTTGTACCACCTTTTCCGCTAATGCACACTCCTGGTTTCACACACATACTCGTAAACACTAATACTCAAGACATATCTCTGTTGGGGTAGGCAGGATGGGCAAAGTGACAAGTTTTCCTTTCACGATATACTTCTTTCACCGCTTCCTGATCAATATATAATCTTATATATAGTGCATTACATTTTTCTTACTGTTAACTTTTCCTTCTAAAATTTTTTATTAATTTGTTCCAGCCATATTTTTCCTGAGCATTCACGACCACGAATCTCACTCATGCTTTAATTGTAATTTTTTTAGTTTAACGTCCTCTTTTCCCCCTACTTAACACATCGCTGTTAGCTCACATTAATCCTTAACTGTATTTCTTTTTCTGTCATACATTGACGAACCAACATTCTTCTTAGCGCTGCATGAATTACCACTGCATTTACTCAGCTCCTCTCATTCCTTCACGTAATTTGAAGGAAGTAATATAGTTACACAGTTGAGAGTAGTTTTGTGATCTTAATTTTTTTTATTACCTGCAGGAACAATGCAAATATACTCTTCAAGAACTGTCTTTATAGTTCAATAGTCGAAGCGATGCCTCAACAATAGCATTGTTTAAATAGCACGTATTTTATAGACCTTAGTCTAACAATGGGTTAATTTAAATTCTTTGTTGACAAAATATACCATATACCTACCCGATCTTCTCTGATTTCCTAAACACGCCAATTAACAAATTAGCATTCAGGTCAAATAATTGCTAAAGCGTTTCAGTTTTTTCGTTTAATGCATATGCTAATATGGTCATGAATTATTTAAATTGTGCCTCCGACGATTTATTGTCTCGATACGATCTTTCATAATATTTAAACCTTATAATAATACATTGCATTTCAATTAGATTTGAATACATGCATTAAGTATTTCTTTTCAAGGCTCTCTATACCGCATAAGGATTGGGTCAGTAAGAAAAAATAGTTTAAATTATATTGAATAAGTTAAATCTAAACCAATATTAAAAGAAGCTTTACAGTTGATTTTGTCGTCGACGATACACCTATAAATTAGTTAAGGCTGACGATACGGCATTTCTTGCTGAGAGTGTAGATAAATTACAGAGAAAAAAAATGTATTATAAGTATATGGACTTCAAGAGACATTATTGCCTTCAACCCTTGTAATTGAACCTTCTGATTAAGAACTACTGGAGTAAGCAAGGAACTCGTTGTGTATTAGCAATACTACCTCATGTAATGATGCAACAATACTCTAACACGTCTAAAACTTGCGAGTATTGTTACCAGATGAACTTTTGTATAATACTCTGGGACCTCTTTTTTAATATATTTTTTCGGATACCACCGGAAATGTAACCTGAAATAAGGAGTGGAAATAATAAACTTATATTATTTGACTCAATATCCCCCTATAGAAACCGTATTCTTTTTTAATTAGTGTTTACTGGTCAAAATGCAAAAAATAATAAGATTGTGTAAAAAGGGAATTTATTTCGAGCCTTACTAAATCTCTCAATTATAATAAGGCACCGCTCAAGGAATAAAAATTTGACTTTTAAAACATGAAATTTGATTTTACATATATTAATTATTTATAAATGCAACAGCTAAGATTTGCATTTCAATCAAACAAATATCAGCCCATTGCATTTCTTCGTCAGTACAGATACCAAGGTCTCTAATATTATTATTTATTACAAACAAAACGCCTCCTACACATAATCCGGCCATGACAATAGTATCTATGACAGTATTCAGCTTTCCCGTTAGCTAGCTGCATTTTGATATTGGGCCCATAATAGATGTGATTTCACAATACGCCCATTAAAGTGCATAGACTGTGCGTGGGTGAACCAGATTCAGCATTGAAATTGAGACCGGAGCAACTGTTTTGGGCCCCTTTGTCCAATGCACAAGCATACCCTACACATACGACGGTTTCGGACCACTGTCGTAACTGGAAAATTGTATTATCTCGAATCGACATATCTGTTTCACGTATCTATACACGTATTCATTATAGACAATGTGAGGTCCGAAAACAGTGTTACTGACAATGAATCAATGCTGGGAAGGGAAACAGTTGAACGTGTCAAACAGTATAAATGCCTAAGCTGTTATCTAAACGAAAATTTTAATATAAGTCAGAAAACAAAAATATGAATAGAATAAGCTCGCTTAAAACTTCTATGAAATAGAAACCTCAGTTTGAATCTGAAATTATGGAGTCGTTCTCATAATTTCTCATCGTTCTATATGAACTAGAAGGTTGAACGTTAAATGTATCCTGGAGTTATCGTAACCTTAAGGTGTTGTATTCTGGAGGTATAGTATATAGGAGGTATTATATCCTGAAGGCATCGTATCTTGGAGGTCTTGTATTCTGGAGATATCGTATCCTAGAAGTGTCGTATCCTGGAATTGTATCTTGGAGGTATCATATCCTGTAGATATCGTATTCTGGAGGTATTGTATCCTAGAGGTATCATATCTTGGAGATGTCGTATCCTGGAGGTATCGTATGCTGGATATATATTGCATATCTCATAGGTAAACAAAGCAAGAAACGCTGATGTGTTAAGCTGATTAAGGAAGAAAACTGAATTAATGATCTGCACCAGAAAGAGAACGCTTGATTATGTAGGCCATATCCGATGTTCTGAAAAGAAACTTGATTGAAGTTGTATCAATTTTGATCACAATTGTGTTGGTCATTATTGATTATAGCGATTACATGTATAATTTTGATTTGTTTTCGATTTTAATTAGTTTATTCTTCCGAAATAATACTTTGAAGTATTCTTATAATCTTCATCTTTGCCGTGCCCGTAGATATTGTAGGAATTGTATACATGTTGTATATATTGTGAGTTGCCAACAAACAGTATTTTGGGGTGTAGTACTAGGTCCTAGATAAAATGTGCACTTGTGGATGTTAAGTGGGAACAGGAGAATTGTAAAAATGTTTTGGGATATACTAAATGGATAGGAGTTGGAATGATTAGGAAAGACGATAGGGACAACATAGAAGCAGAAGTGACCTGATATTACAATGATTTTACTAACTTTTCTTATCGCAATGCAGTGAAAACTTTTTGGTTCAAAAATAATTACGAGTTGAACGGGAAACACGTCTGTGTTGAGAGCTGCACTTTTTAAAATGAAAATTATTGTTTTCACTAACCTTCAATGATGACACATAAAAGAAGAAAAAATACACATTTATTGCAATGCAATCATCATATACTTGCGGGCATAACTATACAATATCTGAAAAAAATTACACACGGTGATTAATGGGGGTAGCTATTCAGCGCAGCAAAAATAACAAGTTCGTATTACAATGCTGAAAATAGGGTAATATACCAATCACTGGATTGTAAGGGAATAGTGTGATAGCACGCCATGCTAGAGAGCTACTCGTATGTTGTTGTTAGTATAATTTCTGGTAAAGGTGTCGTACGACCGAGTAAGTGTCTCAAGGCGAAGTACGAAGAAAAGTATCTTAGATACGGATCGTAATAAGTCGAAACGTTGCAAATGGGGATATGCCTGTAGTTTTTTGTGATTCTTCCTGGTGCCATAACTCACACTTGTCAAAAGCCACAGATGACTTCTTTAGGCAGACCACTCTGTCATCATGGTTATACTTCGTGCTCTTTCGAGACAAATTTGGAGAGACAAATTTTATGTTTGTTTTGATTGTCAGTGGCATTTACGTAAATGACACAACTTAAAAAAAAAACATTTTTAATTTGTTATATTAATTCTAAAATGTCTATTGAGTTTATATTGATACTGCGTTCTTGCAATTTTCAGTTTTCAATACTTGACAGTTTTATTTAGTTTCAATGAGTATCGTAGCTCTAATGCATACAGTAAATGTAGAATGTTGTCCTTCTGTTACCGTGATTTTTGTTCAAAGATACTGCCAGAATAAAAAAAAACAGGATAAAACGTATAAACATTTTTTAGAGATAAATGTTTCCAAAGTTATACAAGTAGATATTATTACACTATTAAAGTTATACAAGTAGATATTATTACACTATTAAAGTTATACAAGTAGATATTAATTATTACACTATTAAAAACACCTATGTAGAAAAACAGATAACGGTATTCGGTTGAGAGAAGCAAGATTTCGGATTCAACTGGTGACCATTTGCATACAAGTTAGGTGTATTAATTTTACAAAAGGTCAGGCGTATTAATTGCACAAAACGTTACACTTAAATTACTAGAAAACAAATTAAATAAATTTATAGTATAAGTATAGCAATTATGATTCATGCGCCAAAACAGACTTTTATGTAGGTAATTTATATTTGAAGTTGAAATATACCACATATTTATAAGTAGAGACAGTGAGTACATTAATGGTGTTAGTACAATATTTTTTTAATGCTTATTCCGATATTAATTATCCTGATTTTTCTTATGTATATTAGGTGTCAATTTGAAATATTATATTAATTAGTAGGGAAAACTCTGTTTTAAAGCATAAATGATTATTGCATAATAACGTTAAAATTTATTTAATACTTAAATGTTCACACGCAAATGATATTGGATAATTTCGGTTCAATTTACTGTTGATCTTAAATATTAATAAACGACAAATTTTAAACATTTCAACTTTGTAATTTATTTTTATCAAACACTGTTTATTCCATTTTTTGTGACGGTATAACCCTACCGGTTTCAAGGCTTTCACCTCATCTTCAGGGGAGCGCAAACAAGACTAAATGCTGTTCGAACTGGTACCGATATACACGCTTCAACGGTTGGGGGCTGAGGGATGAGGGAGACATGGGACAATTTCGGCCAAGAGCGGAGAGATTTTTGGGAAATAACTGTTCAACAGATGTTCGGATCGGTGTAGATGAGGTGAAAGCCTTGAAACCTGAAGCCTGAAGATGAGGTGAAAGCCTTGAAACCGGACGGGTTATACCGTCACAAAAAGTGGAATAAACAGTGTTTGATAAAAATAAATTACAATGTCTTTAAACCTTCACAACGTTAATGCCTTAACTATAAACAACAAACATTTCAACTCATAAATAAATTGATTGTTCCAAATCGATCCAATAGGGCGGGGTATTATGATAGAACTTTTGCCATTGCTTGTCCTGTGGCATGGAATGGTATATTTTTAGTGTTAGATATATGGATGGCGTATGCAGCTTTTTGGGAGGTGTTATCCAAATTGATGATATTAAATAATGAACACTACACACATACTCGTACACTAAATTACACCTAAAGTCGAATGTGTTACTATCACGTATCGGAAGATCTATGAAAGTTTCTTTATAATTGGTCTACCTTTAGTAAGTTTTCTGCGCTTTTCTTATCAAATATGTTTTTCCTTACATATGCAGATTCGGGCCTTATACACATATAATGGCTGCAGCCATCATACGGACCTTATATAATGACTGCAGCCACCACTTTCTTTTGCTTACCCTCAACTTATTATGTGTATGTATGTATCATCATCATCATCATTGTCAACCAGGGTCAATCCACTGCTGGATGAAGGTCTCCCCAAGTTAACTCCAAATAGTTGGATCGGTTTTTTGCTCGTTGATGTCATGTGATGCTGCCATGCTTCTTGATGTCATCTATCCAGCGTACCTTCGGTCTTGTTCTGGGTCTCTTTATGCCTCTGGGTCTCTTTGGCTACCATTGGATTATTTCGGATGTCCATCGGGAGTCTGACATTCTGGCTACGTGTGTCCTGCCCATTGCCACTTCATTTTCTTGCACACCTTTATAACGTACTCTACCTTTGTTATATTGCGAATCCAGGTGTTTTGTTTACGGTTTCTTTTAGTATATCTCAACTTGCATCTCTCCATGCCCCTTTGTCGGTCTGGAGCTTTTGTGTGTTCTTCACTGTGAGCGTTCATGTCTCGCAGCCATACGTAAGTACTGGGAGAATACACTAGTTCTAGACCTTTCGCTTCAAAGATGTATGTGTATATATAATTATTTTGAAATATTTTCAATCTGTCAATGAAAGCGAGTTCGTGTCTCGAGTTAGAGCGCTTTCTAGAAGAGTTTACTGTCGAAACGACGCTATCACTCATCCACTCACGGCCTCTCAAATTGTTTTTTTTTATATTTTCAATCTAGAACCTTGTTAAAACTATGTACACAGATGCTTTTCTTTGTTAACATTGCATTACCCATTACTCTCTGTTTATGGTCTGCAGCACAAACTGTTATTTATAGAAAAACTAATTCATTTCCCAGCTTCCATGGTCTATAACAATATATTTCAACTATGATACTTCAGGTGTAGAAGGAAAGAGTTGTATCACAATATTTTTATATTATGTGAATTAAAAGATTTCACATTTATTTTCGCACTGTTTTTGTTACATATTGAATCAAAATACACTATTTTTTCATTTAAAAAAATATAGTTTTCCAATTTATTGCCTTTCTTTCGATAACATTTATCTTGATTAAAATAACCTCCTATGGTTGAATGGATTTCACCATAAATACTTGTTGAGTTCTAATTTTTTTTCATAAGTAATGTTTATTACTGGAGTTTAGTTTTTTAAAATTTATTTTTATATTTCAGTCAGGCATTATGAAAAAGCTTCCAGTCGAACCAATAAAAATCATTATTCTTTAAATAAAGATAAATATCATCAAGCCATATTACTGTCGGAGTACGCAGATATGACAGAACACCAGACTTTCCTATCTCGATACACGTCTTTCGCTCCATCAACATCCTTTCGCCTTCTCCTTTCTCAAACTTTCTATATTTCCTCTTTTCAAAATATAATTCATACTTTCTTTTGTCTTTCTCTTTCATCTCCTTCCCTCAAATTTGCACTATAAATTTGTCTTGCTTCATTCATTCGTTGTACATTCCCAAAGGATCTCCAAGTATGTTTCTTCATCTTACTTAACGCATCAGCTTAAAATCTTATTCATTCCTAATCACATCATTCCGCAGCATCATATATTGTCACCTCATATATTCTTCGCAGTGCACCCATTTCTACAAGATTTATTCAGCCTCTATCAGTGTTTTCCACTTCCACATTTCACTCCCATACATCAAAGCTAGTACATATAAAATTAATACCTTGTTAAAAAATAATATCTTTTAAATATTGTTTATAGTTAAGGCATTAACGTTGTGGAGGCTTAAAGACATTGTAATTTGTTTTATCAAAAACTGTTTATGCCACTTTTTGTAACGGTATAACCCTACCGGTTTCAAGGCGTTCACCTTATTTTCAGGGGAGAAAACAAGACTGAATTCTGTTCGAACTGATACCGATATACCTCGGCGGGCAGCGGAGAGATTCTTGGTATATGTGTGTTAACGGTATAATCGTACCGGTTTCAAGGTTTTTACCACATATCAGGGAAGCACAAACAAGAATTGTTTGATGCTGATCATGAGGTGAAAACTTTAAAACCGGTAGGGCTACACCGTTATATATTAAGTGGAATAATCAATGTTTGACTATCAAATATTGTCACCTCGTACATTCTTCGCAGTGCACCAATTTCTACAAGATTTATTCAGCTCCTATCAGTGTTTTCCACGTCCACATTTCACTCCCATACGTCAAAGCTAGTACATATAAAATTAATACCTTGTTAAAAAATAATATCTTTTAAATATTGTTTATAGTTAAGGCATTAACGTTGTGGAGGTTTAAAGACATTGTAATTTGTTTTATCAAACACTGTTTATTCCACTTTTTGTAACGATATAACCCTACCGGTTTCAAGGCTTTCACCTCATCTTCAGGGGAGAAAACAAGACTGAATTCTGTTCGAACTGGTACCGATATACACGCTTCTAACGGTTGGGGAATTTCAGGTTGGGGACTGAGGGCCGAGGGAGGCATGGGACGACCTCGGCGAGCAGCGGAGAGATTCTTGGTATATGTGTGTTAACCAGATGTTCGCCTCGATGTACTGACTTAGAAATTTCTAGGGCCTCTAATCTGTCCAATTTATTTCCGTTACTACTGATATGTAAGAATTTGGCATCATCGATAGAAATGTATGGTTTTCACGGTGACAATGATTAGCCATTTATATCCCCAATCGATAGAAGTGTGTATATCGGTACCAGTTCGAAAATAATTCAGTCTTGTTTGTGCTCGCCTGAAGATGAGGTGAAAGCCTTGAAACCGGTAGGGTTATACCGTTACAAAAAAGGGAATAAACAGTGTTTGATAAAACAAATTACAATTTTTTAAATATTCTCAAACTGCAATCACTTTACTTTCAATGTAAAATTAAGTAATTAAATTAGTCAATAATTATTTAGTCCCTTTCTCCTCTGAGACTAGCCTATACACCAATAATAATTCTTACTTAGACACAAAATACATTTCTTATTTTAGATCTGGTTTCACTATGCCAGCCCAGTCGACTCGTGAGTTATGGTCCAGCCCATTAATTAAGCACAAAGAGCCATGCTCTTTAAATTGTTTTGTTTTTTATTTCTTGTGCCGCCTTAACACACCACGTCACGGAAGAAGAACTCGGGATGCCTTTGCCTTACAATCTTATGTTTTTTTGTTCACCTTTAAAAATAGCTAAATCAAGATCACGCAACTAAATACCACAGTCGTATTGTTTTTTTTATAGAAACTATCCAGCACATGGATTACCTGTTTCTCTAATAGAAGATAATTGTTCGAAACCGACCACATACAGGTCAAATCTCATCGTAACGAATACCGAAGTAACAAAAATGTCAGAAAAACTAATATTTCTAATGGAATCGATCATACATACATAAAATATTAAGTTTAATTATTTCTGTTTTAGCGGAATAAAAATTCAAGAATAACGATTATTTTTCGCCTGAAAAAGCCACTGAGGGGATCCAAACCTCTTGGGTGACACAAGCAATATGTAACGAACGACTTATAAATTGGGGCGCTCAAATAAAAAAAACACTTTTTTAATTGATAATTGCTCAGCGCACGATTTAATGTGCGGGCTAAAACACATTCAAGTTGAAATTTTATCTCCTAATTGTACTGTATTTGGGCTACATTTGGATCTGGGAGTTAAGTGCAAAAAAATTATAAAAGAAGACGATGATGGGTTTATGCCATCAAAATAACATTTCGATGATGATGGATTTATGCCATCAAAATGATTTTATTTTTACTAAATAGTTTCAACAATTGCTTTTTTATATTATTTATAGTTTAGGCGTTAACACTGTGGATGTTTAAAGACATTGTAATTTGTTAAGTTAACACTGTTTATTCCACTTTATATAACGGTATAATCCTACCGGTTTCAAGGTTGTTACCACATATCAGGGAAGCACAAACAAGACTTGTTTGATGCTGATCATGAGGTGAAAACTTTAAAACCGGTAGGGCTACACCGTTATATATTAAGTGGAATAATCAATGTTTGACTAAATACCATAAATTACAATAGCTTTTTATTTTTAATGTTAAAATACTGTATGTTTATCATTGATACAGAAGTAATTATAAATATTGTTTTGAAAATGTAAAAAAACATTTTTGAAACTTGTTGAAAAAAATAATAAAATGTATTAACTAGAAAAAGCTTAAAAAATGTGATTTCAATTTATAAAATCCAATCTTCCTGTACCGTATTTTGGGTCTGGCAAATTAGATAAATTATTATAATTTACTGATTTTATCTAACTGACACTGTGTCAAGAAGAGATTAGCTAGATAAAATTATTTACTTAGTTTATAATAAATACAAAGTATGTATTCTAACCAGTGTGAATTGCCATAACCAAATAATAATATTTATAATAACAATTTAGCTACCGCCTAAAAAAATCATCAAACTTAATTGCCTGGGATACTGCGTAAGGCAATACATTGCAATTTGCGGTCATTGTTCTAGACAAATTAATTGCTTAAAATATTCTTAGAAACGTCCATTTTACTTAAGAGCATCAGGAGGAACGAATGTGTGGGCTTAGAAAGGCAATCGTTTTTTTTTTCAATATTCAATGACCCGCGATCGGTCACATTTGTTCTAGGTCATCCGATGTATATGATGGGAAACAGAAGTTGTCAAGATATTTTATTTCAATTCAATAAATATATCAAGTTTTGCTTTGAAAAAAAAACATAATACATATTAGACACCCCGTAGTGGCTTACAATTTAGCGATTATTATTTCTATCAATATATCTTACAATATATCAACTAATTTATTTCTCTCTATCAATATATCTTAAAATATACCAACTGTAACGATTAAATGTAAAATATACCGATTTAACTTTATATCAACTGGACCGATTTCCTGTAAAATTTGCCGATTTAACTTTATATCAACAGGACCGATTTCCTGCAAAATATGCCGATTTAACTTTATATGAACTGGACCGATTTCCTGTAAAATATGCAGATTTAACTTTATATCAACTGTACCGATTTCCTGTAAAATATGCCGATTTAACTTTATATCGACTGGACCGATTTCCTGCAAAATATGCCGATTTAACTTTATATCAACTGGACCGATTTCCTGTAAAATATGCCGGTTTAACTTTATAACAACTGGACCGATTTCCAGTACAATATGCCGATTTAACTTTATGTCAACTGTACCGATTTCCAGTACAATATGCCGATTTAACTTTATAACAACTGGATCGATTTCCTGTACAATATGCCGATTTAACTGTACCTGTACAATATTCCGATTTAAAGCAAATTTTAAACTTATTTATTTATTTCCATCAATATACCTTACAATGTACAATATACCTTACAAAAACATTTAAAATAATATAAAAGAAATTAGTCTTTCATTCGTTTCTAAGACAAATATTCTATTAAAAAAAAATTAAAACAATCAAAGTAAACCAAATATAAAAATAAATATTAAATCTTATGGCAAAATTGACTTCATGCAAGCAAAATTGACTTCATGTTCGAAACGTCGGCATCATTAGCCAAACCACGCCGTACAACACTCCGAAAGATCTTATACAACTGAAACGAAGAACCGTAAAAACCTTAAAACATATTTATCAATTGAATGGTTGAATTAAAATAGGCACTAAGTACCAAAAAAAAAAAACAAAAAAAACTAAGTATGCAGTTTCGTTCTATATGTCATATATAATGAAACTGCATACTTAGTTATTTTTGTTTTTTTTTTGTACTTAGTGCCTATTTTAATTTAACCATTCAATTGTTGTTCAATCAAGGCTTTAACCTAATATCAAACGCATTTTTTCATACATTAAAATCAACATATTACCTTTTTTATTTGACCACAAATAAATACTTCTGATAAAGTGAATTGACGAGGCGTGGGTGTCGAGGCATGCGGTAAAAAAAATCACTTGGTGGTTGGAAGAATGGACTCAATACAATAATTAACATACTAATCGTTATAAGTTCATGAATTTCGTTTTAATTTGGGCACAAGTGAATAACTTCATATGAACACAAGTGGAACCATTTCAACCTACGCTGATAGTCATTCAATATGTTACTGAACATAATACGTGTATTTGGTAGTTAACGTGCTAGTATTATCTTTGTATATTTATTTGGACTATGAATATTAATAGGCAAGGACTGAATGTTAAGTGTATCGTTAAGTGTATTTTTTGTTTAATATATTGCTTCAATTGTTGACGTTTTATTGTCAGGGAGCTGAAAGATTTTTTCCCTTCAAATAAATAAATAAATATAGGTTTATTGATAGCAACATAGTATGTAGGTACATATATAAATATAGGTTTATTGATAGCAACATAGTATGTAGGTAAATATATAAATATAGGTTTATTGATAGCAACATAGTATGTAGGTACATATATAAATACGAGTACATTCCAAAATCGCACATATATCTCAAGATGAATACATTTAAAAGAGAAGCCATCAAAAGGTCTGGGTTCATCTCATAGCATTCCTCCGGCCGAGATACACTCCATCAATATACGGCGAGTCACACCCTTGTAGATGTATTGTAGATTAAGAAAAAAAAACGAAAATTAATAAAATGCAGAAAAAAATAAAAGAGTAAACCCACAAATACCGTCTCAGATTAATTCAAATAAATAAATATAAGTTATTTGATAGCAACATAGTGTGTACTTTTATAAATATATTCCGAAATCGCACATGTATCTCAAAATAAACTGCTGAAAAATTCATTTAAAAGAGAAGCTATTAAAAGGTCTGAGCTCATCCCACAACATCCCCCCGGCTGAGATACACTTCATTGATATAGGGCGAGCCCAGCCATAAAGAAACCAGATGTTTTTCAGCTTACACCCTTGTACACGTAGACTAGGAAAAAAAACAAATAAATTAATGTACTCGTAGATTAAGAAAAAAAACGAAAATTAATAAAATGCAGAAAAAAATAAAAGAGTAAACCCACAAATACCGTCTCAGATTAATTCAAATAAATAAATATAAGTTATTTGATAGCAACATAGTGTGTACTTATATAAATATATTCCGAAATCGCACATGTATCTCAAAATAAACTGCTGAAAAATTCATTTAAAAGAGATGCTATTAAAAGGTCTGAGCTCATCCCACAACATCCCCCCGGCTGAGATACACTTCATTGATATAGGGCGAGCCCAGTCATAAAGAAACCAGATGTTTTTCAGCTTACACCCTTGTACACGTAGACTAGGAAAAAAAACAAATAAATTAATATATGGCAGAAATTTTTTAAAGTTAACTCACAAACACCATATCAGATTAAATGTCAGTAAAAATTTTATCAAAATAAAATGAAAAATGGTGTTCACACATACACGTGAGTGTACAAACCCCAATACAAGATAAATCTTACTTTTAGGTAACTAACGCCTACATTCTCGAAGAACTTCATCGACAGATTGTCGACAATATTCCTTTGGCAGCGCTGCAAAATTGTTTTCCTCATGTTGCTTTTATTGCATAAATAAACTCCTCAATAACTTCGGTTTTAAAACTCGTCAATCGTTCATCGAACAGATTAAGTATTGTATTTTTATTTTTGACGCACTTATTTGTTTATTGAATACCTGTTGTTATTATATTTCTTTCAGTAAAATTTGTTTCCCAATTATGATTTTGGTTTGTTATTCTTTTTTATTTTCCTACTGCTGGAAGAACTGGATTGGCGAAGAATACGATATAAAGACTTGAACAGAACCAACATTATCACGACAAAAATGCGCCCAGTTAAGTCTCATGTCTTCGCCAAATGCATGTACGGCGTGGAGATATGAGTTCTGAGAACAAACGAGAGACGTAGAATAGATGCATTTGAAATGTGATGCTGGAGAAGGGTGTTACGAATTCCATGAACAGCAAAGTGAACTAACGTCTTCATTCTCGAAAAACTGAAAATCACCAACAGATTGTCGACAATATGCCTTCGACCAGTCCTCCGATTCTTAAGACACATTGCTCGTAGCCATAGAGATACATATATTGGAGAGGTTTGTGGTTATTGGAAGCGTGGAACAGTTACAATGCGTTGGACTGACCGTGTGAGAGGTGCAATTGGACTACTCTTAAGCATTACCCTTCGAGCCACGGAGTGCAGGGATGGATGAAAAGGAATCTTCAGAAGTTATCATGGAAGTCACGATACTCAGTCATAAGCTACACGACAGTATTATGATGATCTTACTTTTATTACAACCAACCACTAGAAAGATCAAGAAAAGACAGCTTAAAGAGTGTTTACAACGTATACGATACTCTTAATTTGCAGCTTGAAACAGTTGCTTAAACTACAATAAATAAAATAATCGAATATAACACGAATTGTAGTAATAATTAATTCCATTGAGACACGTTTCCACGTTAGATAAAAAAATATTTTTTAACTGCAATTTTAACTACAATTGTGTGACTTTAAGTATTGTATTTTATCTTAATCAAGTGTATTGA
The DNA here is from genome assembly GCA_949825065.1 of Odontocerum albicorne. NCBI lineage: Eukaryota > Metazoa > Arthropoda > Insecta > Trichoptera > Odontoceridae > Odontocerum > Odontocerum albicorne. The sequence goes on from OX463841.1 coordinate 16,008,688, forward strand.
ATTTTTAAATTATAAAAATCATTTAAATTATATTTATGGTTTATACTCGTATTGTTTATAGTTAAGGCATTAACGTTGTGGAGGTTTAAAGATATTGTAATTTGTTTGATCAAACACTGTTTATTCCACTTTTTGTAACGATATAACCCTACCGGTTTCAAGGCTTTCACCTCATCATCAGGAGAGCACAAATAAGGCTGTACTCCCCTAATGATGAGGGGAAAGCCATTATATTTGTTTGAATGGTTCCGGCGTTACGTTACGAGGTGCATGACCGCGTGGTAACGCGCTGGACTTCCACGTAGAAATTCATCGGTTCGAATCCCACGCTGTGCTACTCCCCTCGAACGACACAGGCACTTTTTTCGCCTAGTGTTCGACGGTATAAGGATACCTATGACTTCGGTTATGTATATTCTTAAAAAAAATACTTTGTGGAACTCCATAATTAATTTAAAATTAAAACAGTAATTTTTTTATTCCATTTTATATTTTACATATGACAATCTATTTCATCACTTACTGTGTCATCATCAGGAGAGTTGACAAGAACTGATGTATATTCGAGTATATACTGATGTATATTAGTATATACTGATGTATATTAATTACATACTTATGTGTGTTGTTTATGGTGAAATAGAGTAAAAGTGTATATATACTATTTGCTGTTTATGATTTCTCCACTTCTAACTCTATTTCCTCTAGGTACCATAAGCAATAATAGAATAGACACTTTTTTATATTTTACCAAAAACAATACATATAATGATGTACTTAACATATACTTTCAGTCTTGTCAACTCACCTGATGATTGTCACAGCAACTGTTGAAATGCATTATGAAAAAAACAAAAAAAAGTTAAATAAAACAAATTATGGTGTTTTAATTTTATATTTTACTAGTTTAGTTGCAAGATTTAAGTATTGAAATAAATCGATTTAAGTATTGAAATAAAATTTATATAAGTATAATTTAAAATGAAAAAAAAAAACATTTCAATTGTATCGTTACAACTTTTTTATATAGTTTTTTTTTGTAATTTATTTTTAACAAACACTGTTTATTCCACTTTTTTGTGACGGTATAACCCTACCGGTTTCAAGGCTTTCACCTCATCTTCAGGGGAGCGCAAACAAGACTAAATGCTGTTCGAACTGGTACCGATATAGACACTTCAACGGTTGGAGGCGGGGGGGGTGAGGAAGGCATGGGATAATTTCGGCCAAGAGCGGGGAGATTTTGGGGAAATAACTGTTCAACAGATGCTCCGATCGGTATACTGACTTAGAAATTTCTATAGTTTTTTTTTTGTTAAAATATTAAAACTTTATTCTTCTTGTTATTTATTATATGTATATTCATCTGTATTTCCGTTTGTAAGTTTCAAAAGTTTTAATTTTCTATATTCAAGATTCTGGAAATTAGACTTGCCCTGAGGCCTACGTTAGTCCTGCTAATCCATTGAATTAGGGATTTGTCTCCCACAACTTCCAGATTATCTCGGATTCCTTATCTCTATCCCCATTTTCCAATTGATCAATCTTGCTTTAGAAAATCTTCCCTGAAGGTTATTTCAATAAAATAATTATTTTTATCAATTTTATCACTACTTATTCTCTTTCCGTATTAATACGCAATAAAAGATTATTTGAAACTGCCAAGTTCAAATAAATAAAATGTATTTAATTCATAGATTAACCTGAATAACATATTAATTAAGGATATAATATTACTTAGATATCCTAACTTCCTTATTTTCCTTCTTCTTCGTCTAATAAATTGACGGTTCCAAATCGATCCAATAGGGTGGGGTGTTATTACAAATATTTTATTTATTTTCTCAAAACAGGTTTAGACTAATTACTTTGAAAAATATATGAAATGTTAACATTAAAAATAAAGAAACATTATATAGAATTAAAGAAAAATTATATAAAATAAAAAATTATGTATATGCATACATATACACACAAACATACACATATATTCAAAGTCACTTAAGTACGTTGATGAGTGCTTTCTAACGCGCTCAATCTTAGAAAAAAAAAATACTTTTGCTTTTAGTAATGTGATATGAAATATGTCAATATCCGAAGCAGTCCCGTTCAAAAGAGTTAAGGCCCTTCCAACAGGCATAGCGGCTGGAAGACTCGTTCTTACGTATGTTATTGG